>JABFPJ010002183.1:0-20907 GCA_022817425.1 Gryon sp. ZL-2020
AAAAAAAAAAAAAAAAAAAAAAAAAAATCGTATTACGTACCAGCTGCTTGCGTTCACTGTTATGTATCGCGAAACTACACCTGCTTTTAAAGCGTGCAGATTGATCGTTGCGTCGACAAAATGTATGTATACACCATGGATTAGTACCGCTTTTTCTCACTGCATTTGGAAGTGATAATGTACAATAAGAACCCGACGGTGAAGGAATTGGAGCGGAAGGACATCCACCCTCGGATTAAATACTTTTGCCCCGCTTCTGATACTTTTATTAAATAATTTTTACGAAGCCAGTTCCAATGATTTCTTTCTTTGCCTTATAATAAATTATGTACCGTATTATTTATCCTTAATGTTTACTTTTACACGTATTTTATACGTATGTTTATTTTTTTACGTTTATATAAATAATCGCAAGAATTCGCATTCACGCATATATCGGGTTGGGAACATTGGAATTTCGTATTGTATTAACAGATGTAACATATTTAAGCAATGTAGACAGTATTGATCGGTATGTAATAATAGTATTGCATTAATATTGATTAATCATAATTAATAACAATAATAACGTTAATTTGTTAAGTCAATGTGTTTTCTGTTTATAATATTGTGAATTGATTACTTTTTATCAAATATGGTATGTGTTTCTAGAAAAATTCAAAAATATTATAAGGTTTAAAAATTATAATATTTTTTATACGTGTTCTTGGTTAATATAATGCTGTAACGTCAAATATGCAGTTTATTACACTATTAAAAGAACTTGTTGCAAACTAAAATTATGAATTGCTGTAAGAAAATACTTTTACCCAGCAAACTTTTAATATTATGTTGGCAACACCTTTTAAAATTCGTACACATGCTCTTCATAAGATACACCCTTTTTCGTGCATACATAATTTCTGATGCTAATATTATTTCCGTTCTTGATGTCTCTTTTGAAATGTTTAATTTTCTAAAAAAAAAATCCGACATACTCAAAAACTCCAAACATCCATGCTTTTTTTGATTAAGTTAATTTAGAAAAAAAGCAACTTCTTAAAAAATAGTACATAATTCAAATGAAGTGAGAAAATATATATCACGAAAAATAATTACGTTCATAAAAAGCGATCAAAGTGACAATTAATTTGTACGGCGCACAGTTCTATTTTTGCGATTGCAAAATTTGCGCTAACGGAAGCCATGGCAATAAAAATGAAAGCAAACGAGAATAGCCCCCATTGCGCTCGCGCGTGTGTGTACTTCCCGTGCAAAAGTCTCGGGATCTGACGTGGCTCCGACGAATTAATCGGAGCGTCTGCCTCGAGAGTCCGCGACGCCTCGACCAAGATGAGGATGAGAGATCGTATAGTATATTTTTGTACCGCCACCTCTATTGTAGGTGACACAAGTTGCGAGCGTCGCGGCGCTTCTATTCCTGGCCGGCCGTCGACCCGCAGACGCGTCCCAGACTACGCGTTAACGCGGAACCACAATCTTTTCCAATCACGCACGCAACACAGCGGCAAACCGCATACCTACCTGTCGCACACAACCGACGAACTTACTTCAATTTACTACTTATCTTTTCCCACATAAAATACTTGTCTTCTTGCAATACGTATTTCCCTAAATTTTATCTTCCCTTTTCGGCTCTTTATTTTTGTATCAATATAAATAATAAAAATATAATAAAAGAGAAAGTATATATAAATAAATAATAAGTAACATTAAAATGGAATTTTATATTAGAAAAATTTAGAATTCGCTCATGACAAAATTACCAAAAGTAAAATCGGATTGTCATTAATAATTGTTTTCTTTAATTTTTTTTTCTGCTTTAATTTAAAAAATATGAGTTTGTTGAATACATCAGTATACATGATTGTCAAATAAACATTCCAAAAGTTGAATAAGAAAATTAATATAGAATATTTTCTGTCAGTGCATAGGTACGAAAGGAAGTCAACTTCCTTCCTTCGTTCGATGTCACGAGCGCTACCGTTTATATAATCCATCCTGTGACGTCAGGTTGTTTAATCTATTCATTACTGTACAGATTTTTACTACTAATACTACGACAGTGTAACTTACGAGTCCATATATGACGTCGAAAAGAGTCAAGACCCTCGATGGCCATTGGCCTCACTCGCTAACCCCTTTTTCACCCTTCACTGTACTATTTTCTGTCCTTGTATAAAATGCTTTATTATATGCTTTCGAATACCTTACGTATACAAACATAAAAACAATTGTATTATTAATTAAAAATTAATTAGAAAGAAACAAAAAATGGTTGTTATAAATTCCCTATAAAGTCGCAATAAATTTATTACAACCCACAGATTGAGTTCTTGATCATTTAAGTCGACATGACCTTTGCATTTGCGTCGATAATAATTGTACAGCAAGTAGGCGGATACGCATAGTGTGACATATACAATTTCTTAAACGCTGATATATTATATAAGCGGCATAATTTTCACGATTCAATTGATTCATGTAAACCCCTAATAATAAATAATTAATGAAAAAAACCTTATATATAATACAGAATGTTGCAAAAAATGTATAAAGTTCCGGAAAAATAGTGTTAAACGAAATAATATTTGCAAATAAAAACAAGCTACACAACTTTGAAGCTTCGTTTGTCAACGAACATAGAATTATTCTGAACGATAAGAAGTCGTAGAAGTATTGCGCGAGCTGTGCGAGCAAACTCTCGTCGATGCAACGGACGACAGTTCTGCGTCCTAAATGACGTAAGGGCACGACGCATACACAAGCGATAAGAATTTTGACGCCTCTATTGAAAAAATGGCATAATATATACCACAAACTGTGACAAAGAAATGATTTCGTATTATAAAATATGCTTTCTCGCGATTCCAGTGAATATCGATTTTTAGTTGTCATGTCAATTATATTAAAATATTGATGCAAAAAAGGAATAAAACATGAAAAAAATGAACAGACTAATGAAAAATATGTGAAATATATTTTTCATAAGTTATTTTTAAACAATATTTTAGCCTAAAAAATGTATTCTATGTATATACATTTTTTACTTCACCAATACTTCACTTTACCGGTTGTATGTTTGAATAAGTTATCTTTATAATGAAGAAGCAGAAAACTGAATTTCGTCAGAATTGTTACGTTTTATGATTTACAAAATCGATATAACAAAAGAAAATAATTAATTAAATCCAAGTTAAGTAAAAAAATTATTCACTATATGTCTCATTGCATAAGGCTTATTGTAAAATTATTTATTGGTTTCACAAATTAATTCTGTTCTCCTGCATTAGTTGCAGGATAGTCGTAGGCCTTTTTTCAGTAGCTTTAGTAGACAAAGATCAAACATTATTTGCATATTCATACTTGAAAGAAAAAAACTTGTTGCAAATGTGAATGGCAAATCAGTTTTATTTATTATTACAAGTTCTTTTCAATCATAATTTATTTAAACAAAATATCAACTAAATATAAGAGTAGGCCACCAAATGAACGGCTAATAACTCTACTTCTCTTTAAATAAATAATAAATTAACATAAGTTAAATTTTCTTTTACCATGAAACTGTTTCTTTGAAAAACAAAATGATATAAATTATAATTATGTTTAATTTCGATGTATTCAATGATTTTATTTATACGTTTAACATCATTCAACATAGTCTTTGCGAGTGTAAAAGCGAACGAGAAGTATAATCATACAGATGTAACGGGCAAAGTACTCGAGGTTGAACGCGGGCCTTTAAACCGTCTAGAACCCATCCGGCTATCCCTCATCTTCCGTTCCTGTAACGATATCGCGCTCGCTCGCGCTCGTACGTAGTAAGTCACACACATACATACGCACATATACATGCACACATATATTTATATGTATATAAATAATACATATATAAGCACAAGTATGATGTAAATTATGTGTGTATATCTGCCTGTCGTGTTGCGAACGTTTATGCGCGTTTATAAAGGCGTCGGTCTGAGTATTTCGTCAATGTTCGTTTAATGATATGAAAGAGGCGGAGTGCATGGCGACACGAGCGAAGCCCGTCTAAGTGACGTCACTTCCGGAAACGATGCATGCCATGAACCCGCATGTCCGAATACAACGACAACACGTATGGGATTGTGACTCCCACATATACTATATACGTTTACAGACCAACTAAACGGAAAAACCGTCCATTTCCGGAACTTTGATAAGGTTCTTCTTTGTATATACATATATATGCACAATTTATATATTTATATGATTATATTAAAATATTCTTCAACTCCAACCACTAAAGAATTGTATTTCTTACTGAATTACTACTAGTCTTTTGTCCCTCACAAACGAAAATATAAAATATAAGTTTACATTATAAATATATGCCATATTGCTGCTATTAATATATAAATTAAATATATTTCTTATAAAAAACTCAAAATATATCTGTGGTTGTCAGGAAAAATGAGTTAACTGTATTTTCCAAATTTTCGAAAAATTAGGTTATATGTTCATATGGATAAGACAATCATTTTTAGAATCAGTAAATGTCTCAATTAATACAGTTAGCTAATGAGACATTTGTATGTTTTATTCCTTTCTTCCCGGACAAAAATTATAATTGATTTCTTATCAATTTTGGTCAAATATTGCTATAATATATAGAAAATAACATTGCACGTTTCAATTAATTTTACAGTCTCATAAAAAATAATATCGTGTTTTATTTTATTATTAATCAATTTTCAAAGTCCAATTATTGAGAAGGAAAAGTAGAAGAGGAAAAACAAATGTCCGATTATACATGGTCAACTTTTAATTAAACATAAGATCTTCTAAAATAATTTTTATTCTATTATAATGACAAGTTTATAAGTTCAGCTAAAGGCGAGGTTTGTAATCGCAACTCTTTTTCACAAGAGATAGAAATTTCAGTTTTTTTTTAAATTTGCAATTCTCTTCCTAGAGAGAAGGACTGTAAATTCTGTCCTCGTGGGACGAAAAATGTATTTGATACAATAAAGCATCATTATTCAATTAAATAAATTGAATTTTCTTATTTTTTTTAGATACCTTCTTTTCCTCGAATTTAATATACCCGCGTGGAAAAATTAGTCTGGATATAGTCTGGCAAAGTGTATCCAGACTACATCCATACTATATCCAGACTTCTTTTTCCACTAGGGTAATATTAAAATAATATTTTAAATTTAAATATAATATATTAAAATAATATTTATGCGGCATATATTTAAAATATATTATTATATTTTATATTTCTGTGTGTGAGGAATGTAACATTGTTTTAATTATTTTTTGTTTAATGATGTTAATTTATTAATGTTTAATTAATTAAAATTGAAGTTGCTTTATTAGTGTGATTTATTTTGATTAAATTGCTTAAAAAAATTTTCTTTTGTATTTATAGTAAATATGATTGTATTATTATTTATAGTAAAGTGATTTTTTCTTGTAAAGAAATAACTGAAAATGTATGAGAAAAATGCGTAACGTATAATGAAAAACAGGAGAATTATATTATAGAACGTAATGGAGAGCGTATGTTCATTCATGATAGACTTTGAATGGAACGATCTTTTGCACCATGCGCATAAAAGAGAAAACAAACCACGCACATTGCACGAACTATTCAATTCTTCTTTCATTTCAAAGTCAGCTTCTTACTCCGATTTAACTAAGTTGCATAAAATTATTTTACATAAGAAACGAAGTTATACTTAATTTTTACTGCAATTAAATAAAATAGAAAAAAGTATATAAATAAAAAAAAAGAAATAAAATCTAATTGTAGAAAAACATATAAAATACATAAAATAAAAAATGTATAATGCACAGAAAAGTTAGTTTAAATACATGTAAATCTTTAGTGATATAACAGTCCGTATGTAAAATACCCACACAACCGATTCAGGAGTTCAGATAGAGAAGTGCTGACGATAAAAAGTACGGCTGAGCCGCTCATAAAACTTTCTGACAGAAAATCGACGACAGAAGGGAGAAGGAGAAAAACTGAAAGGACTCAATACTTCCGTTTTACTGAATGGCAATTTTAGTATCTCACGTAACATGACTTGAACTTAGAATTAGAGAAACAGAAGTGTTTCAAAATATATTTGACTATAATATATATAGTATATAAACTCAATGACGCAATTATTAATATTTACTAAATAGTAATTTTCGAAATGATAATAAAAAATGTAATTTTAAGTTAATTGAATACGTTTTGTCATATTCATAATAATTAAGAATATTAAAATATTTATTTTCAAAAAATTATTAACAGTAATTATACTGTTAATAATTTTTACTACTGTTTGTATTGTTTACAGTTACTATTATAGTATAGAGTTAACATGATTATTTGAAGGGAAAAAGGCAAAAGAACAAAAAATAGCCGAAGATGGAATTCGAAACTGGAGTTCACATTAGTCAAGTGACCGATAACGCGTAACAATCATTTTTAGGTTAGGAAAAGACTACGAAGCGCCAAGAAACTAACGTTATTTCTCGAAGTGAATTATTTTCAAGTATCTTGTAGCATTGCCATAATAATATATTTGTCTTATATTATCAGTAGATGTCTCTTTCCAGTCATTGGTTATGTAATTTTACGCAAATACTTTGATATGGGGTATAGTTGAAATGATAAGTTGAGCACCATTGTACCCGAGGAAAAAGAGATTCCCACGCAACACGGCATCACATAAGCATAATCGTACAGCGTTAAGATGTGTCTCTTGCGGCCAATATAGCTCATAGGCACACGTTAATTGGACTATTGGAAAGCCATTAGTCGGAATCCTCCGTATGTCTAACAATGCAAGAACTTAAATGAATAACTGGTATCGCTTCCTGCTTATCCTATCAAATATCTTTATATCACAACTTCAAAAGCCAAAACTTCAGTGCTCAGTTTAGTTGACTTAATCTCTGAAAATGTACGTCTAATATACTACAAATACTGTAGAAAAAATTCTTAACAAAAATCATTAGAAAAATGTTCAAAAACTTCTGGTAAAAAATGAGTTTACACGAAGTAATAGTATTAGTGTTGATCGGGATTAATTAATGTATCATTTCTTGCGCAGAAATCAATTTGTATAAGTCTTTTGCAAACAAAATATCGGCAATGTTTAAACATTCAATATTTAGATGGAATTCGTGATTAAGACTCTCGGCGTGCTCGATTCTTGTAAGATTAAACGATACAATTATATAACAACAATACGATCTACAATGTTACTATTTGTGAGATAACGATTTCGTGAAATTTAGATTATTCACACACAATGTTCAAAGTTCGTAAATTTTGATCTTTATTATCGGCAAATATTTAGAAAATCCAAATGTTACATGTAGTTTTAAATTAATGTTTCTTCAAAACGATATTTACGGTTTTAAAAACATTGATAAATTTACTATTTTCATTTCTTTAGTTTGCTGTACTAATTTCAATAGTTAGAATATATATTTTAGTTTCGAGTTTATTTTTATATTTCCTTTAATTTTGTTTAATTCAATTATATTACTTATCATTATACAAACAAGATAAATCAACTAAACGTAATTTAATTACTACTTATATTTCCAATTTTCCATTTTATTGGACTTAGTTAATTCATCAGGACTAATTAATTAATTTATAAAATTGATCAATAAAGTTGGCTTACATCTATATTCATGCGTAACCTTTTTAAAAACCAATCAGATTGAAGCATTATTTAAAAACTATGATTTTGAAAAATTTTTGACATTCCATTGTCTTTAAAGTACAGGTTAATTATAAAGGTCAAAATAAAATTTACACATTTGCAAAAAAAAAAATTAAACAAGAAATCTTATAAAAAAATTAAAAAGGTTAGTTATAAAAAATTAAACATTTAATCTGTGTAGCGCGCTTATACTAGTGTAAATAAAAACGTTATGAAAAAGTTAATCACCATTCAAATGCTAAGAACAACAACGTTTTAAAATTTCTTAGAATAATAGAAAAAGTTGGGTTTTTTGTAAATCAGTCTATTAAATGTATGCCAAAATAGAAACCAATTTTGCACGTATACGTGAATGATCTGAGTTATTTTAAGTTGAACGAACTCGGGTGGGTACACTGCGGTCCGAATCTCGCTAATTTTTGAAAGGATAGTTGCACAGTTACGATAACACCGGAAGGTATATAAGCTACACAGTACAAGTCCCTGGATTGGCAATCTCGCTCACTGACACGTGCATGTCGTGCACGTGTTGCGCGAACTGCAATGCTCACAAGTATTTTTGTATACGTTTCTTATTTCTTACAATTATTTGACTTAAATATTTCATTTGCTATTTGTCATCATTGAGGTTGAAAAGGCAAATTACTTGGAAAATCGTACGAGAAACATTCCACCTGCAATATTCCAGTCTTATAACATACATATTTATTCCCAATATTAATGACGCAATTCAAGAAAGTTTTCTATGTAGTTCATAAGAATGTAATCATTCGAAATTACCGTATATAGATCGCAAAAAAATATCAAATAACATAGCTTTACTTTTAATCACTGTAAATCATGCAAAATCAAACAAAATTACTTTGTAAAACTTCGTATATATATGATTTTGATTTAATATATGATGTTTGAAAAAGATTTATGAATGAGATTTTGCTTTACCAAAAGGTTTCCACAATAATATTTTTGTATGAAGCAACGCCAACATCTATCTTGGATTTGCATTGTAAAATTGATTTCATTTCATTTTCCCTACACTGTCAAACAATATACAATTACAGCGGCATAAATCTTACCGAGTATACACGAACTCGGAGATATGAACTATCAAGTTGAATCGGTGAGATTAAAAAAAGAAAGAAAAGAGACTTTAAGTAAAAAAAATGAGCGACAAAAATTTGATGAAGGAAAATAGACGAAGACCCTCATGTATCTACGATAAATTAAGATCTTTCCTGACTCTCCCTAATGTGACTAAATTTAGTTTCCATTTTTGATATATCCGGTCGTAGCCAAGCCAAGGGTTCCTGGTTCAAAGACCTACCGCTGCGAATGCAACCTTTGATCGCATTTTTCACAAAATTCTCCAAAGGTTTAAGAAAATTTCTTCGACCTTTTTGTCTGCTTGGCAATAAGTAATTGACATTGTATCTTTGCGTCGAATTAATATTCAAACAGATAATCAAGAAATACCAAAATGAAAATGCGAAAGACCGATAAGTACGTCTATGTCATGCATGTTTGTTTCTAGATGCACGGTAATGGGTGACGTCACTACTGCTGGAAACAGCTGACCGCATTCCAAGATAATTGCTTTGCATAATCGTGAAGATGCTCTCTGGCCGATGAGTGAGTTTTTTCATGTTTTTCTTACATCAACTTTTGCTTCGAAACAAATTCGAACAGCGTTTGGATTCGTCATTAGCCGGCACGATCGGTATGGTTTCCATACCGTGGGTCAATATAGTTTTTTAACCAGCCGCTGGGGGCTTTTAAATTTTAAAGAGCCAATCTTATGAGACAAGTGGCGCTCAACCTGTACCGCATCTGACGGTTGTTGCTTTATGATTATATATCTGATACGCGGCCAATTTATTATCGAAATTTTTGACATATTTTACACGATAAGCTGATTGAAGTGTTTGGAATTTTCAACTTGATGATGAGATGGTATTTTAAGCATTATTTCATCTATGTACATATAACTTATTGGTATAAGCTCTATAAGTGTAATTTTTTTTCGACACTATTATTCTCGTTGAATTATTTTATTCTTTAACATTATCAATTGTAAGTATGATTTTTACTTCATAAGTTACTTTTGTTATGTTTGTTGCTATAAATAGTTTATAAATTACTTGTAATTAGAAATTATACAACCTTGTACATATTGTATAGCTGAATATGATAATGCAACTTTAATTCAGTTATTACAGGATATTTACTTTTCGTAATTATGGACGGATATGATTTTTAAATTATTCTTTAAATGTGCTCACTGAAATAAGCAGCAAATTTTACTGTTTAATTAGATATTGTAATTTATTGTTATTATATTTATTAACAATCAAGAATATAGTTGCTTTTATAAATTGCTTAAGTAATTTCTCAATATAATTTTGTAATATATCAATGTATTTTGATGTAATGTTTTTTACTAAATTCGGTTAATTTGACTATGTATATTCTACATACAAATATTAATATCTACACGCAAAAAGATTTGTTGATATTTACTAGAATTGTAGGAAAAAATACCATTTCATGCAGGAATCAAGGAGTATCAGGTCACATATTGAAAAAATTCCTATACCAATTTAATAAAAATTATTATTTTTTAAAGTATAAATATAGTAAAAATATTTCAACACTTTTCCACTTTATATCATATTGGTATAGCAATTTTCATAATATGTGACACGATACGTCTTGATTCCTAAATGATATAGGATTTTTTCCTATAACTATTTTTTTCATGTACTTCAATATTTCATGCAATTTCAGAAGTTAATGATGATTATTAATACTAATAAACAGGAAATAACTGCATCAAGTTTAACCAAGAGAGGAGAATTTTTCGACTAATTAGCTAATTTTTTTTCCTTTCGCCGATCAAAATCCGTTTGTTTTTCCGCCAATCGTCTTACAAGTTATACGTCAGAAAAAAGGCTGCATCGAACACAGGCTGCATCATAATCACGTATATTCCTTTTGATCAACGCGAGAATAAAAAAAAAATTAGTTCATCCGTCATCGAGTTTGATCGGTTCCAGAGGCGCTTTGCTCCTCTGGAATTTCATTTATTCCATATTGTTCTGTGAAAGTAAAAAAAATTTTTTTGGCTTCATTTTATTTCTTTCTATTTTTTTCATCTCGTTCTCAAGAATGGTGAATATATAATGACGTAGTTTGCAAAAGTGGATGAATTCGCCTAAAAAGGGAAAGTCCAAGCCGATGCAATCATCAAAAGAACACAAGGTGCTACCGAGCAGAGAGGAGAAACATTGTACATGAAGTACGTTATAGTTAGAGTTAAAGTTCCTTGTAATAGTAGGGGAAGAAGAATGAAAAAAGAAGACGAAGAGACGAAGAAGATGGTGGAGGGGAGTGAGAAGGAAGAAGAAAGACGGACAGAGAAGGAGAAAAAGATACAGAAAGACAAGAATTCCAACGCGGCATAAGGCTCAGCAAAAGAAACCTTCTCGCTCGTTTTCTCGGTGTCTGTCTCTTTCTGCCATATACACTGGATGAAATAAGCACGCGGATATTTACGCCATATAAGGCTCTGCTTAGCGGCGTCCTACGTTTGACTATATGTGATACGCGACCCGTCCAATTCGATGTTCCCGGTATATTCATCCGTCTTGCTCGCACTTGCGTCGGATCGGTACTGGTACTATGAGGAATTTCACGCCTCGTCTTCCTTGCCTTATAAGCGGAGGCACGTAAAACAGATTCTTAAGCGTGGGCGCACGGACGTAGAAACTGCCGTGCTAATCAGTGCTTACTGTTTTTGAAAAAAATAGTCAAAAAAAGGAAAGAAAAAGCGAATTAACATATATAAGTACCACCTGAATCTAACACGGCAATGAGCTCAAACGGTTTTGTGTGGTCTAACAGATTGACAACTGTTTTTCTATATCAACGATAGTTATATATAATATAAACTATTATTTTTTTCATAGGAAACCATTGGTGCATGGAAATTGAATTCAGTATTATATTGGAATTAATTTGATGGATGTTGATAATGTTGACTTTCGTTTTAGTTAATCAATCAACTTCTTGTCAAATGCAATAAATGTTACAACATTTCTAAACTTGGCTTGTCAAGTTATAATAAAAAATAATAAGAAGATGTTTCAATATTTAGTAAAGAGAATAATGAAATATTTAATATTACCTTAGTTGTTTCCCAAACAAATCGCATTATTGAAATGGTCTCCTAAAACAGAAATACAGAAAAAAATCATTAAAATTGTACTATTATTTGTTTTTTTATTGGTTTCGGTTTATGCCGAATTATATTGCAAGAGATAATGAATGTAAAATAGCAAGAAAAAAAAGTAAAAAAACACGATATATACCGATGTTTCTTACACGTGAAATATTTTCATTGCGTGCAAAATTTTGTGTGATGATAGTACGATGCAAAATACAGATAACAGAAAAATATATTCATGTAGTAAAAATTACAAATATTTCATGTCAATTAGTTTAATGCAGAATAAATAACAGTTTTTTGGTCACTTTGTTAAAAGTTTATTTCCATTGAATATGAACAAACGGAATTACGATCTCCGACTAGCAGAAAGACAACTATATAAAAAAGTAGGTGAAAAAGTTTAATCAAACTTGCGAAAACTTCGCTTTGAATATTTGATTTGTTTTGTGGAAAAGTAATGATTTTGGTTTATTTCCCGTAAAATCTCGGAAAATATATTTATAACTTTCGAGGAATTATGTATATAATTCGTCGAAATTGATAAATTGTAAATTAATGAAAATTATTACGATAAATAATATTTAAAAAAAATAAGGAAGAAAATATTTTATATAATAAATAAAAAATTTATTATTAAATTTACATCCATAAAATACCTGGAATGAATGATATCGTTATTCATATTACAATTTCGTTGAAAATTTCATGACGTAATAAAAAAATTCATTGATAAAGTATGTAGGCAATTTTTTGTATATTCATTCTGGTTGTGGATTGAAAAATTATCTATCTCGTTTCATATTACGTGAACATAGGCTAATATTAAATCTTTACATTCAACATACGAACTGTAACATTATAGAAATAGCCCGTGCCAATTTCGGTATATACATTATTATTATTACGCAAGAGTGTGAGATTTTATGAGTGTGTATATATGAGTGTATGAACGATCGCGTACGTGCACAGCACACACTACGTTTACAGTCACTTGCGTACGTAGAATTGTACAGCAAGCTCAGCAGACCGTTCCGTCTCGTCGTGCCTCAGACCTTAATGACGTCATTATCTCTAATTAGAATATCCATAGCAGAAAGCCACAGCATTACCATCGAGTCTTTCGTGGCCCGTTACACCTGACTGTTTAATTGTTTTGATCCAATATTTGAAAGACATGTATTTACCTCTCTATTTAAATTGAAATACAAACATTACATATATATTTTGTATAAAAAATTCCAAAATAATATTTAACACATAAATAATTAGTTTAGGAATGAAGGTCAAATGTATTTCGAATTTATTGTTGATAATCAATATACAGGGTGTAACATAAATGTATGACACGAATATGACCATTAGACTTCTTGTCCAAAGGTCTTCAAAAATGGTCATTGCCACAGTATTGCCCATACTGTGGCAAATATTATGCCAAGAGCCACATTCCTTGCCATACCATCGTATCATGGCGTATGACCATAGCATTTGCCACAGCTTGGGAAACGCCGTGGCAACCATGGCTGAATCTGTGGCAATGTCTAATTTTGCAGAACTTTTGAAGAGGAGTCTGATGGTCATATTCATGTCATATATTTATGGTACACCCTGTATATTAACTATATTGATGATAAAAATGAAGATAATAATTATAACAAAATAATCAATTTTGCATGAAACAAAATACAAAGAAAAACAATAATAATTAAAATGATAAAAGAAGAGTGTCAAGTATGAGCGATTATTCGTATATATGTACGATGTGTACACGTATTTGAGATTATGTGTTGACGATCATGACGTCAGTGTAGATACCTGTTGCATATGTTATACGTGTATGATGGAGAAGCAGCTAACGAATAAATAGGGAGCTTGCTCGCGGATAACTTTTGGAGTCACGTGTGTATGACTCAAAATGGAGGATTGTACGGAAATATCGACAAATTTTAAATAAACTGGTCCTCTTAAGATGTTTACAGGGGGCGGGGGACAAACGTACCTGGGTATTGAGTATTTTGGAGAAAAAAGGAGTAGTTTAATGTAACGATATGACGAATGAAGTATTCGGTTTATTACATAAAATTTGTGTACAATTTATCATCGGCGAGAGAAGCAACATCGTTGCAAGTGACATTGAACAGTGACATCTACCGTTAAAAATGACTACACAATTTTATCGAGTTCTTCCAGTCATAACAGAACCAACGATTTTAAATGCAATCACAAAAGTACCTTTGTGATTTTAATTACATAACGGACTACAGCATTCCATCTGTGAGACTACTTATGAGTTTGGAATCGCAAGAACGTCTAATGTTATAGCGAAATAATCATTCGCAATACTTATCTTTATTTGTATAAGGAAGCTTTTGACTGTGAAACAATTGTTCAGACGGTCCAGACACAAACGAATTCCGCGACAAATTTCTGTCGGATTATACAAAAATAGACGAGGCAACATAAGTACCCGGTTGGATAATAGCCAATATTCAGTAGCAACGACCAAAAGAATTCTTTATATTATTTTCAACGATACATTTTCAGCGTTACCTAATGTCGCATTAGTTATGGAATTTTTGATTTGATAATATTTGAAATTTTACAGATCAAGTATGGGAAACAAAATAAATTTTCAGTTAAAAATATAAACTTTTTGTAATGAGTGAACTCGTAAATGAAAACTATTGGTTAAGCTTCTGCATTAGAATGAGTTTATGATATTTTCATTAAAAAATTCATTTGCAGAACACGATTATAATTTTTTAGATAAAAGATAAGTTTCATAAATCTTTTACTTTATTTTTTAAACTTTTGAAGAATTTGAATGAAACAGTCTTTAAAAAACTTTATTAGGCTCTCTAAAAAGTTAGTTTTCATACGTTCTTTTATGAACTAACTCAAAAAATATGTTTTAACATTTGTTCACTATATATATTAATTAATAATTTTAATGTTCGAGTGACAATTTTGATGTAACGTTTGATATAAACAGTTAATAACATAACTAAGTTTAATTCTTAAGATAATTTTAAATATATAAATACTAATAATTGTAAATACTTCTCGTTGATACATAATTCTTTTTTTTAATTTCCTATTTTATTAATCAAATAAAATAGGAAAACAATGTTTTAAAAAGATTACAACATTGAGATTTCGAGAAGAATTTCTTTTAACTTTAAATTAGGTTTAACTGGAAAACGCATGTAAATAAAATGACGCTGAGATAAATTTCTTTCGATGCGTCGATAATGACGGTGGAAGTCGCTGTTCAATCAGTTGACCCGGAACATCCTGTTTTTACTTAAGTGCTTCCGGCGGCGGCGCCGTTAATTGCAAGAAACGCGACCGGAAGTGGAGCTCACATTTTTGTGCTTTTGCGTGGCATAGTGAGCGCGAGATACATCGCCGAGAAAGGAGAAAATGGAATCGCGTGGTTGAGAAGCACTGCTCCAGAGCTCTTAAACATCACGCGCAAAAATAGATCGGTGGGCCTTACCAAGCATATTTAGACTTTATATAGCTCGATGAAATTTATATCGTTATCTATTGAATTATATGTAGCTTAGTACTCGTACATCTTCTGTCTAGTTGAAGATCATCGCAAACACGGACAAGATACGTCATCGCAATGAAATGTCAATGTAATCAAGAAATTAACAAAGTTTTCTGCTAGTTTAAAAATGTGACACAATTGCAGACAAAAAATAATTCAATGAAATCAAGTCTTGTTGTATTAATTGAAGACTTTGCATTCTTACAATCACAATTTTATCATCTCAATGAGACTTTATCAAATTCATCTCATAATTTTATCATTATTTTATCACACTATCATTTTATAAAGTTATCATCATTTGGTTATTGGTTTGTTTCTAGCTCATTATCATTATCATCTATTATTTAATTATCATTACATTATCTTAAAGATAATAATTTTTGTGAGAATAAGATTGTCGATCAAAAACGAGAAGAAAGAAAAGATAATTTTTATGTGTAGTTACTAACAATATATATAAACATTTTGTTAATAATTACAAAATGCATTGATCAGATCAATGACTTTTTCACTTTATTAGATACTAATTTCATGCGTATGACTCATAATGATGTTCTAAATCTGTTTGTTAATATACTCATACATTGTTCAGTGGAAAACGTTTAACCTAAATAGAAATATATATTACGCAACAAAAAATGTCGTACAAAGTTATCAGCGTACGTTAAGATATAAAGTCACCTAATAATTTATTTGTACTTTAATTAATAAGTCACCTAGAAAAATTTATTAGTCTAAAAATAATATCTCCGATTGAACAAATGCTGAACTACGTTCAAATTTATATGCTGAATTAAATAGTATAATCTTCAATTTTATTAATTTTTATTTGCACTTAATTTCAAATATTCATATTTGTTATAGTTTATGTGAGTAAGCATAATGGAAAATTTTAATTGACGATTATTGTTTATTTTTTTAATTCTTCATTCAGTCATAGTTTGTAACCTAATTAATGACAAATATATTTAATTTTGTAACATATTAAACACGAACTCAGAAAAAAGAATAATGCAGAGATTATAACCAAAAGTTAATGAAGTCTAATGTTCTTATAATTGCGTAACATACAATTGTGTTATAGTCATCCTAAACCTGACCGTGCAAAAGTGTACCGGTATTGTAGATCAAAAGTAAATTTTCATATAAAAAATAAATAAAAAAACAAAGTAAAAATCACCATTTTCATAGGAAATATTATTGACTTTGAAATATTATTGACTCTTTTTGCTAATTAACCTTTTTGCAATCTGCGAAAACAGATTACATAAGAAGATTAGAGAAAATCCAGTTACATTTAGCTTTGATACATCTTTCATAAAATTTTCGTTAATTACAAAATTACGTTAACATTTCTTTTAGAGAAATAGTTAATAAATGTTGAATTAAAACAGCTCAAATGTTATATCAAACATATATGAGTGTAGTTTTTATGATAACTTTTAAAATATCGATAAGTTGAATGATAACTTCTATGACTTTTTGCAAGAAAAGTTTTAACATCAAATAAAGTGAGTGGAATCATTGAATGTTGACGAAAGCATAAATATATTTCAAATTATCTCATAAAAGTTATGTACGATTTACAAAACTCATAAGGACTTATAATATCCATTGCAAAAGTCAATTAAAGAAAATATTGATGTCACAGAAGCGATGATAAATCTGGTCAACGCCTTCGATCATAACTCGGTTATCGTAAATTGTTGTTTCTTTACAATACCAAATAACAAATGCAATAACAATTTGTAAAAGCTACAGGATTTTGATTTGTTATAATGCCTTCTATATTGTATACATTGAACGTGTTGTATCGTGAAGATGGAATATTAAGAATTGCTTCCGCTCATAAACGACGACTTTTTGGCGTTGGATAGGTAGGCAAACTGCGAACGATCGCGCAGCGAGTGCCAAGTTATCAAGAGTGCCGAAATAAAAAGCGCGTGATATCGGGGCCAAGAGTCTTGGTCTTTGCTCTTGTCGACATCATTCAAACACTTTAAGGCGGAATCCACGACTGTACGAACAAGACAGCAAGGGGGCACGAGTGAACTTTCACACACAGATATCTGACGTACGCAGTTTACGCATCACCAAACGTTTTTATTTCTTCCCTTCGATAAAGTCACAATTTACTTAATGAACTCGGTTCCATTAATGAATGGCTTCATAACAATTCCAAATATTCGTTCAACTTTTTTCATATCAAACGTTACTTTTATTTGATCTTTCTTCTCGGGAAGTTTATATAAATTTTAATCCGTTTTTCGTTTCTATCGTATGTGTATGATAATAAATTAAAAAATGTTGAGTTTAGATTCAAATTAAATATTATACCAGTAAAATTATAATAGAATAATTTCATTTTTATTCTAAAATTGTATTTATTATAATAAATAAAAAATAAAGAGAATTGAAAATTATACACGTCGGGTAAAATTGCGATAAAAATTCTTACAATCTTGATATATTTTTACTATACTGTCTAAGAACGTGGGGATAAAATTCAAATATAATAAAGTTTACCATACTGTCTCTAAATTATTATTATATTTTTTACGTTATTAAAAATTATACCCGAATACCATTATATATTTCATAATATAACGGTCACCCATCTATGTACTGTCCATTGCTGCTGTTGCTTAGCTTGAATTATCAACTGATGCGTCCGCTCGTGCGCCACCTAGAACGTCGACGTATCATCCAAAGCATCTTGGCCGTCTTATTTAGTTAATACTGACAGTAAATATGAAAGCCATACATTTTATGATACAGTATTGTAAAATTGATTCTTCTAGCTACTTTTACCATACTGTATGAGAAAAAGAGCTTACTGTGTTATATTGTTTGAGTCATTATGTTTTATAAATATACTTGAAAAAATAGTATAAAATATCAGAAAATCGCTGTTGTCCCTTGTTTGTTATGCAGTATAGTAACTTTTATGCAAATTTTCCGGACGTGTATTAAAAAGAAAGATGATATTTTAAACAAATATCTGCATATAAAATAAATATATATTTCGATTTTTCTAATTGTCGATGTAATGATTAGAAACATTTATTTAATGTAAAAATTTGAAAAAACTAGTAAAATGAAAAATATATTCCGAATATATTGTTAATATATTCTCATATATATGAATATATGTTTTCTGTAGAAATAGACTGACGCAAATATTATAATAAAAATTACTATTATTCATTGAGAAAGTGTTGTATACCAGTATTTTTGAACAAATTACTATAAAATATAATAAAAGTTATTATATTGTGTTATATATTTTGTTTTACATAAAATAGTAAAAATTGTGTAATAATTTGTTACAATTTTTATTATATTTCATAGCAATTTTTTTATATATGTTCTATATATTAATAAAATTTATTTTTTTATTTTATTTCTTAACATAAATATTGTTAAAGATTCTTTGTTAACCCTTTAACGCCTAGTGTATCATATATGATACAAATGATACAATAACTTTTAATTAAAATTACGAATTAATTTTGAAAATTTTTTCAAATTTCGTTTGCATTTATGTGTTCTTTAATATTTACAGATTAAAAATCATAGATTATTACTGCGATTTTTTCTAAATTATAATAATTATTAACGTTTTGTTTAATGAAAAATCATGTCATTTAATCAAATGTCCGGTATTAAAGGGTTAATAAATTTATTTTATCTAAATTCTATTTTTCTTGAATTAAAAAAAGTTGCTAGGTCCAGAGAATTGAACCCGAGCCTCCTAATTACTAGCCCACCATCTTGTCTAATCGGCTATTTCCAGGTTTGATGTACAACTCGTATTGGAAAATACACTCATCAGTACAACTAAAATGTATAAGTGTACTTCTCAATATGAGTTGTGAATTCAAACTCGAAAATAGTCGAGTGGACAAGGTAGTGGACTACCAACTTTGAGTCTCGGGTTCAATTCTCTCGACACTCGCAAACATTTTTTAAGTCAAGAAAAATAGAATTTTTATTTATGTGTGGACCATATTTAAAAAATTGCTATAAAATATAATAAAAATTGTAACAAATTATTATAAAATTTACTATTATGTGTAAAAAAAATATATAACACAATATAATAATTTTTATTATATTTTATAGTAATTTTTTCAAAAATACCGGTATACAACACTTTCTCAATGAATCATAGTAATTTTTGTTATAATATTGGCCTCAGTGTAGGGATGAGTATTATGATGGCTTTTTTCCAAATATCGAGGAAAACCAAAGATGTAAGAAAAAAGTTGATAATGGAAACCAAATGAGTAGACAAGACAGGAAGAAGCTTCATGTAAATATGAGCAGGTATGTTATCCATGCCAGTGGCATTGAATGAAGACGATAAATATCTCGGTAAAATGGAAACATCAATAGGAGAGAAACGAAACCGGGGATAAGAAAGGATAAGAAAAGGGCTAAAATGAAAATTAAAAGGGAGATATACTCTAGCAAACTATTTACGACGATGTTACAACGATAAATTGTAATATTGATTATTATATTTTCGTTACTCAGCCATGAAAAACGCACTTTTCACTCCTAGGAGGAAATCGAAAAGTGCATTTTTTCCTTCCCTCGTAACGAAAAATATAGTTCATACCATGGGAGACAAACAGAAATCCCTTCCTCGTGCGAAGTTTACAATCCAAGCCAAAGGCGAGGTTTGTAATCGCACGAGGAAGCGAATTTCTGTTTTTGTCTCCCTCGATATGAAATATACTATTAAAAGCCTCGTTCTCGTATTACCGAAAGTTTTCTACATCTTCTCGTCTCCTGCTTATTAACCTTATAACGGTGTAACAAAAAAACACGAAGCAAAAAACTGTTGAGAGTCGTAGAAAACGATCGCGGTCACGTTTATTAAAAAAAATGATATATCCTGTGTCGGTAAGGAAGGGAAATGTGTAATGAGAGTCGGAGGGTATTTGTGAGTGAGAGCGGGGGCATCTCAGAGGAAGGGTGGTAAAATGTTCGAGATCGTGGAAGAGATCGAATCGACCAGATTAATATGTTAAATAAATATATTTTATTATTATTAAAATTGTAGTTTTATTTTGAAGAACCGTGGTCTCCTAACACGTTCACGCTCGCTTCGCAGTACCTCGATTTGTTGACGAACGTCATCAATCTATTTTTTTTGTTTGCATTTTTGGAATGTTTATAGTGTCTGCTTTCATCACCCAAAAACGTTTCTTGATAAAAAATTTTTTTCCAACACGCGCATGAAAAGTGGCCTATTTCTCAACTGTTTTCGGTGGGAAAAGTAACCTATTTCCTCCATGTGTGGGAAAAGCATTCACTTGTGGGAAAAGTAGTTGCTTTTCCCACTCGTGAATACTTTTCCCACTCATGGCGAAAAGAGGTTAACTTTTCCCACTGAA
>JABFPJ010002184.1:0-20907 GCA_022817425.1 Gryon sp. ZL-2020
TAACTATTTCTAATTACCAATTACATTGTAATTAGTAATTCAGTAATTTTCAATTACAAATTACAGTTGTAATTAGTAATTTATTGAGTAATTAATTGCAAAAAGTAATTGATGCTTTCCATCCCTGTGTAAAATGATAAATTAAAGAAACAATTTTTTGTTCTTTTTAGCAATATTTCACGACGGAGGAGAAGATCTCAAAGTGGCTTTTCGCCTCTACCGAGGACCTTTGCTTCTAATAGAGATAGTATTTTTAATAGGCGTGAATGTTTATGGCTGGCGATCCTCCGGCGTGAATCACGTGTTGATCTTTGAATTGGATCCGCGGAACCATTTGTCAGAGCAACATCTGATGGAATTAGCAGCAGTACTCGGGGTCATTTGGACTCTCAGTTTGCTGAGTTTTTTGTACAGCACAAATCTTAGCATACCGCCGTATGCCAATCCACTTGGTCTTGTCGGAATTATGCTTGCCTTTTTGCTGAATCCTTTTAAGGTTTTCAGACATGAAGCGAGATTTTGGTTACTTCGAATTATTGTACGTTTTATATATAAAAGAAAAACTTTCTTAAGTAATTATGTTAATTACTTTTATTTAATATAATTTATTATATTAATTATATCAGTTAACTTTTTCAAGAATAAAATATATAATATAAAATATTATATTAAATATATAAAAATTTTGAAATAATGATTAATATTTTTAATTTTTTTTTTCAGTGGAGAGTTTTAATAGCCCCATTTGCTTACGTCAATTTCGCCGATTTCTGGCTGGCCGATCAAATGAACAGCTTAGTCACTGCGTTTCTAGATATCCACTTTTTATCGTGTTTTTATATCACCAATGGAAATTGGTTGGAAGCTGGGGATACATCGCAATGCATGAACGGCTCACTAATCATAAGACCAATTGTCAGCTGCTTGCCAGCCTGGTTTCGTTTTGCCCAGTGCGTGAGACGATACCGAGATTCCAAAGAAGCTTTTCCACATTTGGTCAATGCTGGCAAATACTCCACAACGTTTCTCGTTGTTTTAACTTATACTTTGCGAACACAATATGAAGGTCTATAATTCAAAATTTGTATTGCATTTTTCAAATAATTTGTTTAATTTTTGCAATTTTCAAATAATAAATCATATTATTTTATGTTATATTATAATATTATATTATAATTTTATTATATTATATTATATATGTATATATACATATACCCACAGATCGAAAATATATTTTCAAAATATATATAAAATATATTATTCTGAAACAAATATATTTGTAAAAATATATAAAAAATATATAAAACATATATAGAATATATATTTTGTATACGTAAAACGACAAGAAATTATATATTTTAAATATATTTTGAGAAATATATTTTCGTCCCTATACATATATATAAATACAATTATATTATAATATATTATATATTATTATGTATCATCATATTTTAAAAAATTGATGGATTTCAGATCCGGAAAGTCGATGGGAAAGTCCCTGGTTATGGATTTGGCTGATAAGTTGTTTCATAAGTTCAATCTATTCGTATACATGGGATATCAAAATGGATTGGGGTTTGCTGGATAGTAATGCCGGAGAAAATCGCTTTTTACGTGAAGAAGTTGTTTATTCTTCATCGGTAAAATGTTTTTCATTTATCTGTTCATGTATAATGTTCATTATTATAACATGAATAGTATTAAAAATTTAATTTAAATAAATAAAAAAAAATAAAATAATATAAAAAAACACTAAGTTCAATATCATAGAAAAGTTTGAATATTTTTATAATTTACTTAACTGATCTTATTAATTAATTTTACATTTCTGATGAAGACTAATAAAAATGAGAAAAATCGACAATTAATATTAAAAATTATAATTTGCAGGGATTTTATTATTTCGCAATCATTGAAGATTTGATACTGAGATTTTCTTGGATCGTCACATATGCTTTGGTGGAAAACAACTATGTTTCTCTTGATTTAATGACGTCTATTATGGCACCGTTAGAAGTATTTAGGTAAAATGAATTGATGAAATGATCAAATATATAACAGAAATATACAATTTTCCTTTTTTTTTTAATTTTATTTTTGCTTTTTTAGACGATTTATTTGGAACTTCTTCCGACTGGAAAACGAACACCTAAATAATTGCGGTAAATTCCGCGCCGTTCGAGATATTTCGATCGCGCCGATGGAGAGTTCCGATCAGATGCAAATTTTGCGAATGATGGACGATGAAAATGGCGTAATCAATCGGGGTAAAAGAAAAGTCGGTGGGAAGAAGCAAGGCGTGAAGGAGGATAAAAAAGCACTGCTGAAGGACGAAACTTTGGACATAGATATTTCGAACGCCAGCTGAAACGAACTTGACAGTAGTCTAGAAGACTGTTTGTAAATTTGTATTCAAAAGATGCTATTATAAATATTCAATAATGTTTAAACAGGATAATGTTAACTTGCGTTTCAGTTAAGCGTAAAAAACGTGTATTAGTTATATTAACTTGCTATTACATTTGCCAAATATTTTCATACACTTGTTAAAGGAATTTAACGATTCAATTTCTACTGCTTTAAAGTTGAAAACTAATGTAATTTTTGTACATTTCAAACTAACTGAATGGTACTTATTTTCAAAAAAATGCATTGCTTAATGAAAGCAACAAATGTTAATTTGTACTTACGAAAGTGTTGGTTGGAACTTAAATTTGTTTTTAAACTAAAAAATGTATGTAAATAATTGTTACTTAAGTATAAGAGATGAAACGATATATAAATTATTACTAAATTATACGAATATACCATAAATAATGTATACGAAGACAAGTAGACAAAATGTGTACAAACTTTTGTATATTCATTTCAAATATTTATTTGCAATAATCAAAATGTAATATCGATTACGTTTTTATTTTAATTTTGACTGTATAAAAACGAAAAAAAAAAAAAAGAAATCATGGACAGGATATCTTAGCACAACTGTAATTGGTCATTTTCAGTTAGAAATGAAATCAGTACTTAATCATCGAAATGAATTACTTAAAGAAATATTGTGATTAAGAGTGCCTTACGATTCTTTCCATTAGCGTTAATTTTGCAAGTGATTTGAATCATTTTTGTATATACGCAATTCACTTTATAAAGTACTTATACTCTTTTATATTATATTTGAAATCATACAAAAGTACCATTTCTTCCGATTAATCACAATATAAATTTTGATCATTTGATTAATAAATAAATAATGAATTAATAACTGAAAATGAACAAATGAATTTTACAAAACGTATATAAATGAGTATTTTACGGACGTATTTTTATAACAAATCGATTATTGATTCAATTTCATAAAATATTGTACAAACTGAATATATTTTTATAACTGCAACTTATTTGCTGTAGATTAGGGATGGGCGATTATTTGAAAATAATCGATTATCGAATAATCGATTAATCAAAAAATCGATTAATCGAATAATAAAATAATCGATTAATTAAAAAATCGATCAATCGATTAATAAAAAAATCGATTAATCCAAAAATCGATTAATCGATTAATTAAAAATCGATTAATCAAAAATCGATTAATTAAAAATCGATTAATCAAAAATCGATTAATCGATTTTAAGTAATCGATGTCGATTAATCGATTTTTTTATTAATCGATTATTCGGTAATCGATTATTTTCAAATAATCGCCCATCCCTACTGTAGATTCAATGCACAGTGAATTACTCAAGGCTGTTGAACAATTGTCCGCAAAACACTGTACTTAGTTTTTAATTTGTCGATGAAGCCAATCTGGTATTGAACTTCTGAAATGTTTGTACGAAAAAAAAAAAATTGTAAGGATTAATAATAAAAGGCCGTTTTCAAAAAACTGTTACTTTTATAGTCAGTCTCAATATTGTACATGATAAATAAAATCAGCGTTACTCCAATACGCATATTTTGTACTGTCTACTAATTGCCTTTTACATTTTGTACAAAACCATCGAACTAAATCGCGAAATTGAACAAGTTATTTTACAATCCATATTTGTACTCGTTTTTGTAATCGAAGAAGAATTAATGAATCGTTTAAGTTGGATTCACTTGCATTAATATAATCAAGCAGAATATTTGGTTTCGTTCGATTAATATAGAATTGTTTCGGCGCTAACAAACAGTTTACTATAATCACGTTGAATATTAGAGATTAAAATATAGACGGCAAACAAAAATCGATAGATCTTCTGATAAGCATTTTGCATTTCATTTTTGGCCAAAAATTTTTTTTTCAAATTTATAAATTATTCCTTGCATTTTTATTGAATTTCAATGAATCTGTCCATTTTTGTTTTCGTGATATAATTATCTTAATTTGTTATCGTTTGGATCTTCAGTTCCAATGGGTATTTGTTAAACTACTCGAATTATTATTAATCAACACTTTGCAAAAAATGGATTTCATGTTAAAAATACTTCTATGGGGGATGTTAAGTTCACTGCTGTTCATTATAATCTTTGTTTTACTTTTTGCTATTACATGCATTAATCATTATCTTTTATGCTAATTACGTTGACATTTATGAGTATTCGAGTTTTGGTTTTACGTAACATTTGATATACCCTGTTATTTTTCATGTTCTATTGCAGACAAAATAGCAACTTTTTAAAAATAGATTCAATTGTTAATTACCCATTTTTATTGTAAAAAAAGAGCGGAATTCAAAGATTTATAATCTTTTTTATTTTTAATTTTGCAAAAGTGCGTAAATTAATGCGTCGGAAGTTTTTAAGATTCGATATATTTTACATTTATATTTGTATATTTTTATATTATTATAAACAAGAATTACGTATTTTCATTTAATACACTGAGATGAGTTTTATTATATATTTTGGTTCAATGGATGTATAATTACGTTATTGTCTGATTAGTTCACTATATTTTTTTTATTTTATTTTATTTTATTCTGTTTTCAGAGATTTAATCGTTAAACAAATTTGAATATGATTAATGAAAACATTTTTTACAAATGCTCAGTGTATCAATTTACATTATAACAGTGAAGTAAAATAATATAAATTATCCCTAGCAAAATGAAAAATATATTCTAAATATAATCTTAATATAGGAATATATTGAGAATATATCATGAATATATTAAGAATATATTTTTCGTTTTTCTGTGGATGTAATAATTTACAGCAAAGTATATTAAATATCTGAATATTCAACTATACGAATATTACTTTACGCTTTAAAAAATAACAAAGTACAGAGTCTATTGTATTATATATCTGTTCAAAATATATTCGTATTTCAATCGAAACTATTCTTGCGCATTTTCATTGTAAAATGGTTCTTCAAACTTGAAATAGTTTTATAATACTTTTTTTATACTTTTTTTTGTTAAATATTTCATTTTTGTTACATATATTTTACTAATTTGGGTATTGACTTTCTCGTTTAATTTGTTCAATTTAAACACGACTGATTCAATCGATTCTGATAAAAGTCGTTCAATCACTACGTACAGAATGACAGAAGACGTTAGGAACAACTTTTATGCCAACTTGTGTTTCGTTAAGAATCAACATTCAAATGAAAATGAAAATGAGTAACAAATTAAAATTAATTTAAAAATACAAAACGAAATACTAACAATAAAATTAATTAAAAACTTCAAAAATATAATTTTTGGAACTTTTCGGAATTAAAAATATTATTAATGAATTCGTATACCTTATAGCTTCTTAATCGTATTCATTAATGTAGATAACTATTTACACTTATTTGTATTATTCATATATAAGTTAACTCTAAAAAATAGAGATTTATGTAATACAAATTTGATATAAAGCTATATAATTATAATGATATATTATAATCTAAGAAATCATCAAAGTTGTGAGCAATGATAAGAAAAATCAAAACCGAAAATCTAAATACCCTTTTTAAACGTAAACGACAGACTTTCCTATCCTAATATAAATTTGCTTATGTCTTATGTTAAAATTATCTTTTATATTCTAAGCATAAAACTGTATATTTTATTTTGTATATTGAAGTAATGCCAGTATATGTTATCTTTTGTCGATTAACTATATACGCATAAATGAACTTATGTCGCTATAGTGAATGACATAAATACTATTTGCTGTAGTGTTTATGTCATTGATGCCATTTGTTATACAAATGCAGTTTCTGGTTGAAGTTTACACTTTGTTTGTTAATATCAGTTATCGCATCAGATCCATACTTTTAGAACCAGTACGAAGTTGTCGATCACACTGAAACATTAAAAAAAATTTATTAACAAATTGTACATACTGCTTTGTATTTACACTGTGTATATGAATATAACATTTATTTTTTCTTCTTACCTTTTTACATTTATTTATTATCTTCAATTGTTGAGTTCTTATATACAAATGTTTATAATTTAAATCTATTATTTATCAGTCTTTTAGTTCCGTTAAATTCTTATTATAAATAAATATATATAAATATGCATTATTATAAATATAAAATTTAAATACAAAATATAATTTTTCAAGTTTTTAAAAATAAAAAATTATCACAGCATGATTGCAACAAATATCACGCAATTATCACAGCATACATTTGCAAAGATCCAATGAAATAATTGGAAAACCTTCAACTTCATCACAATTTTACCTTTCGACTTTCTCTTCGTAAATCTTCGTTTTCGTTTCTTCAGTGACGATTGATCTTCCTTCAAGTCCGTATATAATATCTTTCGTTTGTTACATCTTTTCTTATTAGACAACTGCATTTCCGACGAATATTTCATCTTCTCTTGTCGCGAACTCTTTTCAACGTCCATCTTCGATGACGACTCCGTATCCCAAGCTATTGGCTGGAGAAAACTGAAAATCTCATTTTCCACACTCAAACCAGGAAAATTGATTGGTAACTGACAAGACAGAAAGGGATGTGAACTGCTGATAAAATCATCTTCATGGACGTCCACGATCGAAGACTTTTGCACAGACGAAGTCGATTTGAATTCGTTCAATTCATCGGTCACTAAAATTACACTCATTTTGATTAATTTTAACAGTTTTGTTGATTTAATATTATTTTTTTTATATTCATGCAAAAAATAGAAATATCAAATTTACCATCTGAACTTTCTTGATAAGTGAACAGTCTGTCCTTGGTTTCGTTTGGAAGTAAATTTTCGCTGATTTGAGTATTGAAAGTGGAAGCGCTTAAATGATTTTGTTTCATGGATTTGCTTTCTTCAATGAAATCAAAAGAGTTAGTCCACATTTGATGAAAATCTGTAATTTACGAACATAATTAATTTCTCTTGGTATATTTATTATTAATAATAAGTATATTAAATTTTTTTCGATGCACTTGTAAGAAAAAATATCGTCCACAATTAAGGGAAAATGCCCGATTCGACTCGTATGAGATTGCTGCACTTTTCGCCCTAGTTGCGGAATATACAGTTCCCTCCCTACGTATAGAAAGTAGGGATAGAAAGTTATTTTCCCTCCTAGGTATAGAAAGTAGGAATAAAAAGTTACTTTCCCTCCCTAGCTATAGAAAGTAGGGATAGAAAGTTACTTTCCCTCCCTCGGGAGAAAAAGTACCACTTTCATCCCATTTTCCAGGGAAGAAAAGATCCTTACCATTTGAATCATCATCTTGCGGAAACGTAATTTCATCTTTCAGTCCATCTTCCATCGAGTCTACAACCAAATGACCGAAACTCTTTCTTTTAGTACTCCAGTGACCTTTACAAAATTCGTCCTGGTGAATTTCCAACGGATCATTCCAAAGTTTATCATCTGCAATTAAAATCATTGTAAAATCTCCTTCCTAATTCATACAATCGCAAATTGCTAACAAAATATATTCAAACCTTCTATTGAAAGACAATTCTCATGATGACCAATAAACGGTTCCTCAATACTTTTTGGAGTTTCTGAACGACCTTCAGTAACAAAATTATCGCTCGATTTATAATTACAGCTGTACATGGTATTATAACTACTATCATCACAGTTCATTTGGATGCCCTTCAAGTTGTCGGTCTGATCTGAAGATGGCTGATTGATGGTCAAAAGTGACTCCAAATCTGCGTATCTCAGTCGGCTTTTCAGTTTCTGCAGTTTCCGGTCCAAGTTCAACATTTGCGAAATCTTGCTGGACCGCAGCCACGTCATTTTCGCGCGCTTTTTCGTCTTCGACGAATCCTCCATTGCTTTCCTTTTACTGGATGGATTCCTCACAATCTGACCATCCATTTTGAATGCACACAAACTTTCCAAACTCCTCGCCGAAGTCACTCGGAGGAACGTATTCAAAGCATTTCCTGGTTCAAACCAGTCTTCCTTAGGCATCTTTGAACTCTGAAACCAGTACCATGTGGAATGATTCATTGGCGAATTCATTTCCGTTAATCTTCGCAAAAGTTCGACATCCACTTCGCACAGCAAAACATCCTGAACACTTTCAGCTTCGTTTCGTCTTACGTGCAGAAGCAACTGCAAATTATTCGTCAGTCGCTGACTCGCAGTTTCCAGTCTTAAGTCTAAGTTCACGTCGCGACATCTGTCGACCGTTTGAACAAAACTACATATATCCTCGGAAAAATAGAAATTCAGTGCAGTTGCCATCTCTGGACTTGCTTCTTCTTCTGATCGAATCAGTCTTGGATCTAAGCATCCATTAAGATTTCCCGCCATTTGATTAGACTGAATGTCTTCCAAATTCGAACTGTTTCTTTTTCTCTTCAAACGCTTCGATTGACGCTTTTCTGTTCCAATTCTAGAAACACTTCTAATCAGATCCTTCTTCTGTTTTGAACCACCATCTGATCCATTAAACTTGTCATACAAACTGTCCAAACTGGTCGTTGAGATTACTCGCAGGAACGTATTGAAGGCTATTGTTGGTTCGGAACATTCGTCTGGATTTAATCTACTAAGTGCGGAGTAATTGAAACAGTACCACGTGGTGTTGTGACTTGGTGTTAGCAACTTGCGCAAGCAATAAAGATCAACGTCAGAGAACAGAAGCAGATCCTGCACTCTTCTTTGGCCATGCTTTTGCGTCACTTGTACCAGCAATCGTGCATTCTGGAACAAGTCATTGAGACACGCGGACTTACTATTGCTAAAAAATTTTAGGTCAACATTCTGAGATTCCGGAAACGCATCGACAAACTCTGATATGCTATTTAGGCTGGGAAAATGGCGATTCACCATCCAATCCATCTCTCGTAACGCCGACTCTCTCAACAAACTTGGCAAACAACTCAACGAACGTGGCGTGGATTGCACTGCCAATCCTACTATCTCTGCACATTTGCATGCTGCGTTTCTTTGCACTCGACAGTCCTTACGATTAATCACAACTTTGGACTGCAACGTTCGCAAGCAATGTCTTATCATGGCCCTGTTAAAGTGGCCCTTTTTTAGAAATCCAACGACTTCTATCAATTTGACGACACTTTGGCATCGATTTTCATTTTGTATTCGATACATATGTCTAACTTGTATCTGATCAGAAACTAAATGCCTCGGATCCAAACCTTCAAGGCGCTCATCGATCTGATATGCGGTTCCTACATTTCTAAGCGAAATTACTTTCAGGAACGAATTTAAGGCAATCGTTGGTTTGGAACAATCGTTATTTTCATTCAGATTAGGTTGCGTTAATAGCAGATACTCAAAACAGTACCAGCTGCTATTTTCATTTGGTGTTTGCGTTAGCACAACTTGTGCATCTACGTCGGAAGATAAAAGCAGATCTTGCATTACAGTCTCAGTTCCAGTTCTTCGCACGTTCACAAGCAACTGCGAAATGTCGATTAGCTGATTCCTCAGACAGTACTCCTCATTTCTACATTCCAATGTTAAATCTAACTTCACGACTTTCGCATTTTCCATCGTTTTTACAAAGTTCAATATATCCTCGGTGAAATATAAACGCAGTATAGAATTCATTTGATGAACTGCAGCGTCGCGAATGATTCTTGGTAGAAAACCATCAACCGACTTGGGCCTTAATTCAATTAATTTCGCATTTACATTGACTCTTTGCAAACTCTTGTTTAGATTGTAATTTCGCTCTTGGCTTTTTTCCATTTCTGGTTTGAATAATAGTTTATTTATTAGTTTCTTATTGAAGTATCCGTTGAAGGAAGAATTGAATTTGGCAAATCTTCTGAACGAATCGGCTTTTAGGTGTTCAATTGAGACAACAACTGGACCCGATTGTTCCTTTTCAAAATGACTCGTACTTTCTGCATCGGCAATTTCGATTTGATTAAAAACTCGATTTTGAAGGTCATTGGTTGCCCTTTTCGATTCGTCGTCGGAACTGTCGTCGCTGCTAAGGTTAATGCTGATAATCTCGCGCTTAAGGTTTGTTTGCGTCTGATCAGATCGCCTTAACCGCCTTAAAGGGTTGCCCCGGTTTCCCTGATATCAATTTACAGTGATGCCGTGCATTTTGGCTTCGTGATAAAGAAAGTTTCTGCAAGTCTTGTCGAGATCGAAGGAATAAAGCTCCATTAGCCAGTTGGTCTCATTTTTGCACCACTTCTTTGGCGGTTTGAGTATCAGCTGCGAGAATTCGGATTGCGACCAAGGCACCGTGTCGCCCAGTTTGGATACGCCGAGTAACTCTATTTCCGCGCGCTTCGCGGGATCGTCGATGCTCTCGCGCCAGCACAGCAACAGCAACAAATAACGCAGATACGACTCGTCGGATATCTCGTCTATTTGTGCGTTCAGAAAACATTTTCTGCAAAATACAATTTTTTTGGATTAATTTGGAATTTTATCTTTTTTTTGTTTTAAAGAGTATCAAAAACGTATCTTTTCTTCTCTCGGAAGTGGGACGAAAGTGGTATTTTATCTCCCGAGGGAGGTAAAGTATTTTTATTGAATTAAATAACTTTTCTCCCTAGTTGCAGAATATTCTATTTTCTCAAAAATGAAACAAAAGTTGGTACTTTCTTTCTATCGGAAAAAAAGCATTTTCATCCCTTGCATGACGTCAAATGGTACTTTATCTCCCGAGGGAGGTAAAGTTATGTATTTAATTTGCATTAAACTCTACTTTTCGGAGGAGAAAAAGTTCATCTCAAATCGTTAACTTTTCTCCCTAGTTGCAGAATATTCTATTTTCTCAAAAATGAAACGAAAGTTGGTACTTTCTTTTCCTCGGAAAAAAAGCATTTTTCAGTCGTGCGCAGCGGAGAAAGTTGGAACTAACAGCGCTCTCGTACCGAAAGCTTCGCTTTCGGTACTCGATGCGTGTTTGTTCCAACTTTCGCTCCGCTGCGCAAGACTGAAAAACGTCGTATCGGCCTCGGGCGCAGTAGCGCCCTCGGACGTAATATACTATTCATCCTTTCAATGAAGTAGTAGAAATTTATTTTTCCTCCCTCGGGCCGAAAAATAAGGATAGAATGTTATTTTTCTGCTCTAGGGAGAGAAAATAACATTTTCGTCTTCACTGAAAAGTAGAACAAAAGTGGTACTTTGTCTCTCAAGGGACGTAAAGTATTTTCATTAAATTCTACTTTTCGGGGGAAGAAAATATTCGTCTCAAATCGTTAACTTTTCTTCCTAGTTACAAAATATACTATTTTCTCAAAAGTGGAACGAAAGTTGGTACTTTCTTTCCCTCGGATAAAAAAGCATTTTCATCCTTTAAATAACGTCGTAGAAGTTTATTTTTCCTCCCACGGGCAGAAAAGTAAGGTTAGAATGTTATTTTTCTGGTCTAGGGAGAAAAAATATCACTTTCATCTCACTTTTCGTAAAAGTAAAGATTCAACTTTTCTCCCTAGTTGCGAAATATAATATTTTCTCAAAAGTGGAACGAAATTTGGTTCTTTCATTCCCTCGCAAAAAAGCATTTTCAACCCTTAAATGACGTCATACAAAATTTACTTTCCGTCCCTGAGGCAGAAAAATAAGAATAAAATGTTATTTTTCTGCTCTAGGGAGAAAAAATATCACTTTCATCTCACTTTTCATAAAAGTAAAGATTAATTTCTTAATTTTTTTCTAATTGCGAAATATACTACTGCATTATAATCAAATAAACAAATGTTTTACCTGAAAAGAGGCACACAAATTTCACGATGCTTCTGTGATTTATAACGACTTTGCAATAAAGTTCTCGCAATGTGATCGTTTGATTTATCTGCGAACATAATAAATCATTTCAATCAGTGAAGGTTTATTTTGAACCGACAAAGAAAGTGAATGAATAAGTTACCTAAATAAATGTTGAGATAATTGAGTAATTTGGACGACGTGTCAATTGATTTACTTTCACTCGATAATGTCCGTATGTGCAATTCAATATACACCGCTAATAAGTCTGCCATTTTGATTAAGTATTGAATCCTTTCCTGTTCGTTCTACAATAATACATAAATATTACATATTAATTAATATTCATTTTCTTCATTTCCTTTGACTATATTTGATTTCAATTACCTTTCGAATATCATGCCAATATAAACGTATAAATAATAATGTGTTGCTTAAATGTTGCTTCAGACATTCGAGGTCCTGCATTTTATAATGTTTGTACAAAGCTTCCGATGCGTTCCTACAAATATTTCAATCGTGTTATTATAATTATTGTAAATATTATAATTTTGCAAAAAAATGGACGAATGAATGTTTATTTTAAAAATACACAGCAAACGTGAAATTTTTTAGTTGAATTGAGAATATTTTTGTTTTAACATTTTTATGGCGATTTGTGCAAAATTGTAAAACTTGTTTGGATCTGATATTAATTCAATAAATTTTAAAAAGTCTTAAAATATTTCTATAAGTTTTATAATCATTTTTATATATATTTTTAATTTTATATATTATTATATATAAAATTATTGTACATTATTATTAATATATAAATAATATAAAAATAATAAAATAAAATATTAAATATAAAATTAATTATAATTTAATTTTTTTAATTTAATCTTAATAAAAATCTTAAAATCAAAAACTTCACGTTCGCTGGGATAATTCAGATCTTTACCTCGTATACACTTGAAGCACTTTTTTCAATATCTTAAAATTGCCAAAAATTTGAATCGCACTTCGCAAAATGTTGTTTACGTTTTGCAACCAAGGAAAGGTCTTCTCAATAGATTCCATTTTACCCAACTCACTTTCCTGTTCATCATCGGAATCTAAAATAAACAAAAAGTAAAATTTATAATTTCATCTTCAAAAAATCACTTCATTTTATCTAAAAATAATTTTAATATTTTAATAATAAATTTTACCTGATATAACAATTTCCAAATAATTCAACGAACTGGTTATGTCGTTCTCTTGGGTTGGACGAGGCATTTTGAACACTTAAAAAATGAACCTAAAAATATTGCAAACTTTATTTCAAAAAAACGATTAAATTTGTTACATAAATTTGCAAATAAACAAAATTATTACAAAGTCAAATAAATCTTTTTACCTCAAACACTGTACTTTGAATCCAAAAGTCCAAATCCAGCAACAATTGTTTTGCAAATTCAGAAGAGGTTCATTTCAAAATCCAAACACATCGTAAGATCTAAATGAACTTCAAATGAAATAACTTTCGGCAACAATTAGTCCCAGGAGGATTACACACTTTTATGTCATTCTATTCTTTCAATATGTAATTTAATAACCACGTTTTAAATAAAATAAAGAACTGACAATGTATTCCACTAAGTCTGTTCTTTCCTGAACAGAACACTAACCTTATAAAAGGTCAGATAAACAAGTGATAAACGTTTTGAATGTTCACTGAACGTCAATTTGATGTTTAAAAAAGTTTATTGTTTGCACGGATTATTATTATTATTGTAAAAAGTAACGTCCTTGTTATTTATTTGAGAACGCTCAAGCCCCTCAAATTTTGAGCCCCTCAAGTCTTGAGCCCCTCAACAAGATTTAACCAATCAGAATAAGAACAGATTTGACGAAAGTGAAGCTAGCCTACAAATGATTCGATTCGATACATACAGCCAATTCACACCTGTCATCTCCTTTTTCTCTTTAGGATTGTTATTTATTATTTATTTTCGAGTTAGTGCACGGACGCCAAGTTGCGTCTAGGTGGCGCGTCAATATTGCACTTGCTGTCTCTGTCGGACGGTAATGTGTGCGAATTGAGATGGAAATGAAGTGAATGTCGGTCATAGTCATTTAGAATCGCATCTTCTCCACCCTGTGCTTATGAACGAAGCATAAATTGCATGAAATTTGAATTAATCTAAGGATGAAGAAAAGTGGACTTTTCGGCCTTCGTGAAAAACGGTGGTTTTTCTGATCTGATGAAGGAAAGTTTAATTTTTTGTTACGAGGAAGAAAAGTGGACTTTTTTGACCTGATGAAAAAATGCATTTTCTGCCCTGATGAGGAAAAGTGGACTTTTCTGCCCTGATGAAGAAAAGTGGACTTTTCTGCCTTCGTGAAAAACGTTGATTTTTCTGATCTGATGAAGGAAAGTTGAATTTTTTGTTACGAGGAAGAAAAGTGGACTTTTTTGACCTTATGAAAAAACTGAATTTTCTGCTCTGATAAGGAAAAGTGGACATTTCTGCCTTCGTGAAAAACGTTTATTTTTCTGATCTGATGAAGGAAAGTGGAATTTTTTGTTACGAGGAAGAAAAGTGGACTTTTTTGCCCCGGTGAAAAAAGTTGAATTTTCTGTCCTGATGTAGAAAAGTGGAATTTTCTGCCTTCATGAAAAACGTTGATTTTTCTAATCTGATGAAGAAAAGTTAAATATTTTGTTACGAGGACGAAAAGTAGACTTTTTTGCCCTGGTGAAAAAAGATGATTTTTCTGCCTTGATGAAAATCCCCTGATGGTACTTTCTGTCCTGCAGAAAAAAGCGGAATTTCCTATTTTGATGAAGAAAAGTAGAATTGTTTAATTTGAGGAAGAAAAGTGAATGTTTCTGTTCTGAATAACAAAAGATACATTTTTGGTTATGAGTAAGAAAAGTGGAATTTTTGGCGCTGATGCAAAAATCTGATTTTTCTGCTCTGATGAAGAACAGTGGAACTCTTTTCTTTCTCAAAGAAAATCGTTAAAGAAAACTCTTGTTTTCTGCTCTGGGAAATAAAATAGAAAAATATACTATTTCTGCCCTAGGGAAGTAAAGTAGACTTTTTTGCCTTAGGGAAATAAAGTAGATTTTTCTGCTCTAAAAAAGGGAATCAGTACATTTTTCCCCTGAGAAGGAAAAGACAACTTTTCTGCCCTACAGAAGTAAAGTTGACTTTTCTAGGAAAGTAAAGCAGAGCAGATCTATTTTCTTCCTCAAAACAGACAACTCTTGTTTTCTGCTCTGGGAAATAAAGTAGAAAAATCTACTTTACTTCCCTGAGGCAGAAAAGTCGATTTTACTCCCCTAGGGCAGAAAAGTAGTCTTTTTTTTCTCAGCGGAGACAATTTCTATTTCCTTTCAGAAAGAAAAGACAAGTCGACTTTACTGCCCCAGGGTAGTAAAGTCGACTTTTCTGCCCTCGGAAAGGAAAGTCAACTTTTCTGCCCCAGGGCAGAAAAATCTACTTTACTTCCCTAAGGCAGAAAAGTCGATTTTACTCCCCTAGAGCAGAAAAGTTTTTTTTTTTTTCTCAGTGGAGACAATTTCTATTTCCTTTCAGAAAGAAAAGACAACTTTACTACCCCCAGGGCAGTAAAGTCGACTTTTCTGCCCTTGGGAAGGAAAGTCGATTTCAGTCCCAGGGCAGTAATGTCGACTTTCCTGCCCTTGGGAAGAAAATTCAAGTTTTCTGCCCTAGGGAAGTTAAGCACATAAAAGCGTTTACATAAATTATAACAAATTCATGTAAACGCGACTTTATGTAAATACAATTTTATTTTTTACTTAAAATTTGGCTTCATTATTTAACTTTCAAATTGCATTGATTGCAAGAACAACTTTGCCCTTAAAAAATGTCCAAAATCGCAATATTTGAACGAAAAGAAGGCCCCCTTGCCCCTGCCAATTGTCTGCCCCTCCCCCAGCAAGTCGTCCGAGACAGACAATAATTTGCCAATCGACAGCTGCGAAATGGTTTGCTTGACGTGTCTCGCGCGAGAGGCGCTGTGCACAATGGAATAAAAAACGAAAACGGCGCGTATCGCTTGTCTCGTTGCGTATCTCGAGCGTAGTAGTAGTGTAGTAGTAACTACTCGGTTCTAATGGTCGATTGTAAGCGAATGTAAATGCAATCGCTGCGTTGGTACGTGAGAACGCGAGCCTCGAGATGCAATGGTGAAACGTAAGTGCAAGTCTCGGCGCGCTTTTTTTTTTTCTTTCTCCTTTTTTTTTGGTCTCCTTTTTTTCGTCCAAAGTCACCTTCCCACGTCAACAAAACCCATCGCGCGATGCTTGGACGCCGAACGTGTGCGCAAATAACCTAAATGCGCCTCACACACACACACACACGCGCACACTTTGTCACACCAAAAATCGCCAGCAAACGTCACTTTTCGATTTGCGAAACAAACAACGGAAATTTTGTTTTGAGTTTGGTTGGGTTTGTTTGCGTTTTTGGGGATTTTGCAACGTGGATTGGTCAATGACGGCGAAGGACGAAGCAACAATGCAGGCACCCAGAATCCCCAGCCACTTGCATGTCATTCGCGATCAGTAATGGTGTCCCATTCAGAGTTAGTTTTTCGCTTCAAAATATAGAATCTTTTGGCGCAGTGCAAAATAAGATGATTTGGTGTGGGTGAATGGTTGGGGATATAAGTGGGATTTTTGGGGGGTCGCATTTGAACAATTGAGGCGCATTTTGGTCGGTCGAGTGGTGCGATCGGGTCGGGTTGTTTGGCTTTTTTTCAAAGTTATTGTCATTCGGGTTTTGTTGGTTGGAAAATAAAATTTTGAAATAAACAACAAAAATTTTGTTTATTTTTTATGGGTATTTTTTAATTTTGGTTTTGAAATTTGACATTGACAGGGATTAAGGTCGTTTTGTTTGTGTTGAAGTTTGACTTGTGATTTAAGGGAACTTATTTTGTGAATTCAAATTTTTATTAATTTAAATTTAGTTGTGTTATATATATAAATTTTTTTTCTATTTTTGTTTTATATAAATGAATAATTTTTGTAAAATAAATAATTCATTTTTTGTTCAAGTTAATGTTTTGAAAATAAATGATAATAGCGTTTTTGGGTTTATTTTTTATAGGATTTTTTTTGACATTGAAAAGGATTAAGGTCGTTTTGTTTTTGTTGAAGTTTGACTTGTGATTTAAAGAATTTTGTGAATTGAAGTTTTGATTAATTTAAATTTAATTGGGTTGTATACATTTTTTTAGTTTTATTTTATATAAATGAATAAATTTTTAGAATAAATAAATTTTTTTTTGCATTTTTTAAAGTAATTTTTTGTTCAATTTAATGTCTTGAAAATAAATAATAATAGTGTTTTTTGGGTTTATTTTTTGTTTTATTTTGTTTTTTTTTTTTAATTTGACTTTGAAAAGGATTAAGGTAGTTTTGTTTCTGTTAAAGTTTGATTTATGATTTAAAAGAATTTATTTTATGAATCAAAATTTTTATTAATGTAATTTTAATTGTATGATATATATATATAAATATTTTTTTATTTTATATAAATGAATAATTTTTATAAAATAAGTGAAGTATAATAAATGACTATAAAAGTATATAAAAAAAGAATGATATAAATAAAGACATTGTTTGAATTTTCTAAATTAAATTTTTTGTTTAAGTTCATTTTTTTCAAAATAAATGACAATAATAATTTTGATGATTTTGTTAGTTTCACTTGAATGTGAACAATGTGTTTGAACAATCGGATTTTATAAAACGTGTAACATCAATCATAGTGAATTGATGTTTACCGTGCCAGATATATATAGATTACACGGCATTATGTGTTTTGGAAGTCAAAGAAGAGATTTAATATTTTTATAATATTTTTTGTAAGATCGAATATTGAAAAAAAGGAATTCCATTTTTTTTATTTAACTTATTATTATTTTCTTGAAATTCTTTAAATGCTTATTGATTTTCGAAGCGATTAAAAATGCATTACTTTAATCCATTTTTTTTTTTTTTTTTTTTTTTTGTGAAATGTATTATGCAAATTGAACAAAGACGTTGCAAAGATTACCATAAATGTATTAAAATTTAGATTGACGCTGGTGAATTATGCATAATGACGTTGTTTTTTGAATTGAAAATAAGATAGCGCGACAATTTTGTACAAGTTATGATAAATAACTGATGCATCATGTGATCTCCGCGCAATTTTTTTTATCTTTTTTTAGATTCCATGAATCACCAATACGCAGTCAACATTGCAATTTATAGTCCAAATTGAGCTAATTCACGAAATATGTTTTTTATCTTCGTATCAGAATGTATAAATGAACACTGTTTTGGATGATAAAATTAAAATTTGCCTTTTGTCTAAAATTAAAATGAAGACAATTTTTAAAAAATTAATTAATAAACTAAAGAAATATTTTGTTGAATTTTTTTTGGATCAAAAAATGAAAAATTTGACTTTTGTCTAAATAAAAATGAAGAAATAAAAAAAAATTAATAAACTAAAGAAATATTTTGTTGAATTTGTTTGGATCAAAAAATGAAAAATTTTACTTTTGTCTGAATTAAAATGAAGAAATTAAAAAAAAATTAATAAACTAAAGAAATATGTTGTTGAATTTATTATTTCGTTTAATAATGAATTCATAAAGTAAATTTGAATGTTCATTTGAATGTTAAAAAAAAGGTAATTAATGGCATATCATTAATAATGACAATTTGTTGCAGGTAAAAAATTGAAGTCACATCAATCGCAATGGATAGTGTAGCAGTCGCTGCCAATTATGGACAGGGGAAGGATTTTCCATTCATTGTACATATTTTTTACTTTCAAGTAAGAACTTTAATTGAATTTAATTGAATTTAATTAAAAAAAAGGTATGAAAAAACTAAACATTTGATTTGATTGCTTTTGTTCATAGGCAATGATGTGAAACATCTAAACCATGGATCAGTTACTCTAAATATTCCAATAGTCTCAGTTGTAATAAACAAACGATGGATTCCCCACCATCGTGTTCTCTTAGCGTTACTGGGCCTTTAAGTGATATTGGAAGTAGTGGACTTGGTGGTTCTATATCAAGCGACTCAGTTCGAGCACATCTTGCTATTGAGGTACAACCACATCGCACGGGAAATTCATTTGACTTTAATAAGATTAACTTCAAATCAGAGTTGGTATGATTTAAATCGCTTGATTTAAATATATCAATTTTTTAAATATATCAAAAATATATTATGAATATACTGAAAGTATACTAAAAGTACATTATGATTGTATTATGAATATATTAAGAATATATTTGTATATAAAAAGTATATTTAGAATATATTAACATATATTCGCAATACATTTTTCGTTTTGCTAAGGTTAGCAAAGTTAAAAATATATTTTGAATATATTGTTGATATATTATTAATATAGTCTAAATATATTCTTAATAAATTCTTAATAGATTCTTAATATATTTTTAATATATTAAATTTTAGGAATATACTAAAAATATAATTGCAACATATTCTAAATATATATTGACAATGTATTCACAATGATTAATGCCAAAAAAGTAAATTTGAAGCTTTTTTTTAGATATATTAAGAATATATTGAGTATATATCATGAATATATTATAAATGTATTATGAATATATCATTAAGATATTGCAAATATATTATAATATTATAACATATTGAACATATATCATGAATATATTAAGACTTTAATAAGATTAACTTCAAATCAGAGTTGGTATGATTTAAATCGCTTGATTTAAGTCAGTAATTAAAATGATGATTTGAATCAATTGATTTTTTGATTTCTATCAAAAAAATCATTATCAAAAAAACTTATCGTTATACTAAGTTCAATATCATAGAAAAGTTTGAATATTTGCATACTTAATTTAATTAATTGATCTTATCAATAAATTTCAAATTTAATGAAAATTATTAACTAATAATGATCAATTTTAACGATAATAACATCAAAAGCATAAAAGGAAAAACATTTATAATTAACTACAAAAGAAATTTCTGATGAAGACTAATAAATAGTGGAAACATAGGATGTTTTCTACGTTTATTTTATCGTAAATAAAGTTCTAAGTTTGGCAAAACTAAGCAATCTTTAAATAAAATTAATTGGGACAAAAATGATAAAAATCTACAATTAACAGAAAATCATTGTTTGCAATAAAAAGGAAATATGAGGAAAAAATAAGTACACAAGAAAATGTATAATTTTGAATTTGTCATGAAATAGAATAAATAAGCAATTATCAAACTCAAGTCAACTTTTATTATTTGTATAATTATTACGTGTAACTATAAAATATTCGAATTAAAACAAAACTTATAAACTACTGCAAAAGTTATAAAAACTTAATAATAAAATACAACAAAACTTATAAAAAACGCATTGAATACAAGAACTTAATTATTCAGCTATTTATATAAATACGTCAGTTTAGCAGCCTTATGGGGGGGGGGGAATTCCAACTTTTGTAATATCTTTATTATTATAAAATTATTAACATATTATAAATAATAAATTAAACAATTAATTAATTATATCTGTGGTTAAAAGGCAAAAACAAGTAACTCCATTTCATTTTCGTCAAAAAATTTGAGTTTAAATGTATTAAATATTGATTTAGGAGTTTTGAAAAAGTATATGTTTTTGTAAATTACTTTTTTTGACGTATTCGAAAGACATTCCTCAGATGGATTTGATGTAATTATAAGCATAAATTCAAAATTAAGCTACATATTGAAAAAATACAAAAAATGGAGTTACCTGT
>JABFPJ010002185.1:0-20904 GCA_022817425.1 Gryon sp. ZL-2020
GAATTTTTCGTCAATTTTCTACTTTTTTATGAAATTTCGATTTTTTCATGAATTTTCAAGTTTTTCATTAAATATCGATTTTTTCATGAATTTTCGAATTTTTCATGAATTTTCAATTTTTTCATGAATTTTTAACTTTTTTATGAAATTTCGATTTTTTCATGAATTTTCGACTTTTTCATGCATTTTCGCATTTTTCATGAATTTTCGACTTTTTCATGCATTTTCGCATTTTTCATGAAATTTCGATTCTTTCATGAATTTTCGACTTTTTCATGAAATTTCGAATTTTTCATGAAATTTAGACTTTTTCATGAAATATCGGTTTTTCAATGAATTTTCGACTTTTTCATGAATTTTCGCATTTTTCATGAAATTTCGATTTTTTGATGAATTTTGAATTTTTTCATGAAATGTCGTCTTTTTCATAAATTTCAACTGTTTCATAATTTTTCAATTTCATCAATTTTTTCACGATTTTTAAAAATTTCCCCAATTCTATCAATTCCAAAACAACTTCCAAAATTGAAAAAAAATATCAATCCACCACCATTTAATAAAAAAAGCCTTCCATTTTATCATTTAAACATTCAACCCAGCCAATCAGATAACTCCCTGCAACCCATTTTTCTTCATCTAAATACCACCGCGTTTATCCATCTTATCCCTTATTCATCTGAGTGTGAAATGACAATTAACCATATCGCGGAAAAGTGCAAAGTCTTAGCGCGCCAAGCGCAAGAACGAACTCATTCCTTCGGCCGGATGATTTCACGGTGGAAGCGATCTATTTTGAAAAGCCAAGGAGTGTCGCGTGGTTAATAGTCATCCGCGACTAACGTTCGGCACACTTTCGCTTTTCTCCGGCGGCGGATTTTCGCACATCCATTGGCGGCGGTTATGGGTGTTGAATGCTGATTGGGCCAAAAGCCAGCGAAAACGAAAGAAAAACAAAGAAAAAAAAAACAAGAAAAAAAAACGAGACATTGGAAAGCTAAGAGCGATATCGCACTAACCTAACTTTTAAGAGAAAGGAGAATCTTTAAGTCGCGTCCTCTGAGATTTGACCTTTGCACGAAAGTAATACATTAACGCATGCGGAATTGGTTTTAAACAAAAAGCAATTTCAAGAGAAAGAGAAAGAAAATAATATTTTTTTTTTTTGTTAAAAGTGAGGTTAGGTTAGGTTAAGATGATTAATGTAACGTGATTGTAAAATGGTCAGAGATTAATGACAAAAAGGCCTTATGATTTGGTTGGTTTGACGTTTATGAGAAGAGGAGAACGGTTGGGCTGATTTATTCGTGGGGAAAGTCGGAACTTGCGAAAGATGATCGAAGTCTCTTTTATTTTAAATAGAGGTGTAGCGTGCGGCGAACGACCGATAGAATGTAAATGCCGCGTTGGGACGGATGCCAAAGATGCTTCAATCGCTAAATTAGATGTCTCAATTATTATGAGCAACAGTGTGCAACAGTGTACGGCGCAGAAGAAATTGAATTCTTGTTTTGACTGTCTGAATAGTTGATATGAATATGTAAATAATTGTTTTTTCATACCTCGATTAAGATCACAAAAATACTTTTTATATCTGCGAAAAAGGGTACTTTCCTGCACTAGGGCGGAAAATACCACTTTTCTGCCCGCGGACGAAAAATGACCTCTTCTGCCCTCGGGCGCAAAAGTGATATTTTCTGTCTTCGAGCGGAAAATACCACTTTTCTGCCCTTGGACGCAAAATACTACTTTTCTGCCCTCGGGCCCAAAATACCACTTTTCTGCCCGCCGACACAAAATATCACTTTTCTGCCCACGGGCGGAAAATGATATTTCCTGCCCTCAGTGCGAAAGTGATATTTTCTGTCTTCGAACGTAAAAGTGATATTTTCTGACTTCGAGCGGAAAATACCACTTTTCTGCACTCGGACGCAAAATACTACTTTTCTGCCCTCGGGCACAAAATACCACTTTTCTGCCCGCCGACACAAAATATTACTTTTCTGTCCACGGGCGGAAAATGATATTTTTTGCCCTCAGTGCGAAAGTGATATTTTCTGTCTTCGAACGTAAAAGTGATATTTTCTGCCCGGGTGGGCGGAAAATGATATTTTCTGGAATCAAAATTGAGCTTTTCCGCTTTTTCAACAAGTAACGTGCGTTTCCTGCACCGATTTTAGATATAAAAAACACTGTATTAATCTTGAGACAAAACGTGTTTCATACGTAGTATACTATTTCATATTTTGAAATTAAGGCAAGAAGACAAATAATACTGCCCTAGGGCGAAAAGCTCGACTTTTGCGCCCGTAGCTGGAAAGTACCACGTTTCTTTCCTCAGGTGCAAAAGTATTTTTTCAGTTTCTACGGCTGATAAAGTATATTTTTCATTAAGATAGAAAAACAAATGTTACTACTCTAGGGCGGAAAACTCCAATTTTCTGTCTTGAGCTGGAAAATAGCACTTTTCTGCCCTCAAGCGCAAAAATAGTTTCTTTCATCTTTACGACCGGTAAAATGCTTTTTCATAATTACGATTAGGAAAAAAAATACGTGTTACTGCTCTAGGGCGGAAAAGTTGCAAATTATTTATAGTTAATTTGATTATTTACAGGAAGAATTGAACTGATTAGAGCGAAATTGCATTATTACGTGAGCAAATTATTGACAAGAGGTACGCTCATAAGTTATGGACTCTTCAGCAGTGACTTATTTTGTACATGAAAACACGTACGGAACATTGAGTTGTGCAATTAAATCTGCGAGAAAAACAAATAGACACGTTTAACTGAATATAGCGATCGGGAAGAAGCAAGCACAATGGTGTAATGACGCGTGTCTGGTTTATTGAGACGAGATACTATATATATATATATATATATATATATATATATTGTCCTAGACATCCTTTTTTTTTGTTATCATAAATTTTCTTCGCATTTCAATCTTGACCAGCTTTTGAATCAGAAACACGGCAGATGTTACGAGTTATGTTTTCGGAATGGCATTTCACGCCATCACACGTATGGCTATATTTATCTACATATAATTGGCTATTATAATTGTGACATGATGTCATTGGCAGTGTATTTATGCTGTTGTAATTGTTCATATATACTTAATTAGGTAACCACGTTTAATACATACGTGCATTGTTTTATGCATTATGAGTCATCCGCAAGTTTGGTGTTTCAACTATTCAAACGGACTTTAAGACGCTGCGAGTATAAAATGCCTGGATACTTATCTGGATAGTAATAACGATTTTCTAAATGGTAATGTTTATTATTCAGATTGTAAAAACAACAATCGACATAAGAAATATTAACTTTTTGTCCTTCCTTTCCAGCCCTAGAGCAGAAAACCATACTTTCATTACGTATTTGAAGGGTGAAAAAGTACCACGCAGCAGAAAATATCAATTTTGCGCCCGAGAGCCGAAAAGATTATTTTTGGGCCCGAGTGAAGAAAATATCACTTTTACGCCTGAGGGCCGAAAAAGATCAACTTTGCGCCCGAGGGCAGAAAATATCAATTTTGCGCCCGATGGCCGAAAAGATCAATTTTGCGCCCGAGGGCCGAAAAGATCAATTTTGCGCCCGAGGGCAGAAAATATCAATTTTGCGCCCGAGGGCCAAAGATATCAATTTTGCACCCTCGTGCCAAAAATATCACTTTTGCGCCCTCTGGCCTAAAATATCACTTTTGCGTCCTCGGGCAATAATAATATATTTTCTGCACTCACCTCAGATACAATAGTAGTTGATTTTACTATTTAGATAGTAGTTTTCACAATTTCGATAATCCACTTTTCTAAGTGTAAAATTGCATAAGCAACCTATACTATCCGTAAAAGTGTTTATCAGCGTGAAAATTTCTCACGCATGAAAGACATGTGAAATTGTAGCTTTTTGATATTTATACACGATTGTATGACAGTTGTTGCTCGGCAGACGTATAAATGCAAAATCGTAATGTAATATCGACGCCGTAGATATGTGAAGCGACGACATTTTCTTTTTCGCGCTGCGCTGCTATATGAAAGAAAACAAAAATGATCAAAGAGAAAGCGCGAAGAGCCCCATGAAATACTGGTTTGCAGTATATATACATTGAGGAAGCTAGTTTGTAACGACGATACGCTCTTGAACCGGATGCCACGAAATCATCCTTTCGTATCATTCATGCGAACGAGTTGACAAAAAATTCGAGCTCCAACATGACAGACTTTCTCTCAAATTTGCGCAAAAGAATCTCCGACGAGCATTTTACTTGAATTACTTGACTTTATTTTCACTGATAAATGTAAGGACGGTTGCTTTTACTATCTGGATAGTACATTTGACTAGACAGATAGTCAGTTTGACGGTCCATTTTTGTCCGTGCAAAATCCCACGATCGCAACGATGATGTCAGAGAATATTTTCTACTTCTTGATGAATAAACATTTTGTGACGCAAAATTCAAAGTTGGACAGATTCGCGTTTCATAATAGAATTATTCTATGAAGAAATGAAAAATGCGAAAATGGATGATCAATTTTGTCCTTTTTTACAGTTTGTTAAGTGTTATATAAATAAATAACAAGGCAATGAACATATGGTTTTGTTTAGTTTGCTTTGTTTACATTGCATTATTTATTTTGCTTTATTTACATTATTTTATTTACTTTGTTGTGTTTATGATGCATTATTTACTGTGCAAAAACGAAAACGAAACAAAAATAACAATGCATTGTAAACAAAGTAAAGTAAATAAAGCTAAGTAAACAAAGCAAAGTAAATAAAGCAAAGTAAACGAAGCAAAGTAAACAAAACAAACTCAACAAAAATAAAGTAAATAGAGCAAAATAAACAATGCAATAAAAAGGAAAGAAAGTAAATAAAGCAAAGTAAATAATGTAATGTAAACAAAGCAAAGTAAACAAAACAAACTAAACAAAACAAAGTAAACAGAGCAAAATAAACAATGCTATATAAACAAACAAAAGTAAACAAAATATGGTTTTGTTTAGTTTGCTTTATTTACATTATTTTATTTACTTTGTTTTGTTTATGATGCATTATTTACTGTGCAAAAACGAAAACGAAACAAAAATAACAATGCATTGTAAACAAAGTAAAGTAAATAAAACAAAGTAAACAAAACAAACTAAACAAAACAATGTAAACAGAGCAAAATAAACAAAACAAACTAAACAAAACAATGTAAACAAAGCAAAATAAACAATGCAATAAAAACGAAAGAAAGTAAATGAAGCAAAGTAAAAACAACAAACTAAACAAAACAAAGTAAACAGAGCAAAATAAACAATGCAATATAAACACACAAAAGTAAATAAAGCAAAGTAAACAAAACAAACTAAACAAAACAATGTAAACAAAGCAAAATGAACAAAACAAACTGAACAAAACAAACTAAACAAAACAATGTAAACAGAACAAAATAAACAATGCAAAATAAATAAAGCAAAGGAAAACAGCATTTAAACAAAATTTTTTTCAATTAAAACTTTGCAACAAAAAGCATTAAACATTTACTTTTGCTAAAGTAGCGACTTAAAAAAAATTAATTTTTTTGTTCCATTTTTCTCTGCGTATATTTCGTTAACGCTTCCGTTTTTTGCATGTTATTAAAATCACGCCTGGGAATTTTGAGTCTCGCAAAACTAATGAGCAACAGCCTTTCCTTTCCCTTGTTTGAAATTCAATAACTTCTTTGACTCTAAAACACTTTGATTTTTTTCTTTTTTGTGAATAAAATCCTCGAGATTCGTTCGTTACGTGAAAAATTGTCACATATAATTTTAATTAAGATGTTTCATTTTTCAATGTGTATATTTCGAATTTTCTCTTTAAAATAATTCAAGTTTTCATGTACATAATTTGTTTGTCGGAATTTCGCCTTTTCACGTGAAACAACATTTTTCCTTACAAGATTTTACGATATTTTATGATTTTTTTTTTTTTTTTTTTAGTCCTTTTCGGTAATTTTATTTTATCTGATCGAATCGTCAATTAGAGGCGCCTGAGAGATGCAAATTTTTCTCGTGTACTTGATTACAAGTATTTCATTTTTGCCCTCTTCTCTTAGATGGTTAAAAGGATGTACTTCCTTTTTTTAATGCAATTTCTTCCTCATTTAATTAATATTTTCGACTTTGATTGAAAATTGGACAAAACATCGTTAATTTATGAAATCTTATGTATTTATGGAATCTGTGAAGAGTGCTTTATTAATTTAATTAATGGACAAAAGTATTTTTTAATTAATTATTTATTAATCAATTTATTTTGTTATTCAATTATTATTTTATTATTAAATTATTTCTAAAATTTATTTCAATGTTTTAAATGTATATTCTACACAAGAAATATTTTTTTGTAATTTTTTATTTATAATAATTATTTTAAATGTAAAATTTAAAATAATCAATCTGTTTTCCGTGCAAATTATTAGTTCCTAAACAACATTTCTCAGCTTCAATAATTGCATCTTTCATGCACACTGCATTTATTAATTTCTTTTTTGTTTTTCTAAAGCCAATTTTCAATCATTTCTAATCCCGCAAACACCTTTCACGTTATATAAACAAATAACATCGACGCACACATCATTTCAGATTTTTTGATATGAAATAATGAAAAGTTTTTAGCTTTTATTTCAATAGTAATAAAGGTGGATGAATAAATGCTTTTGTTTACGTTGCATTGTTTATTTTGCTTTATTTACTTTGCTTTATTTATTTTGTTTTGTTTTCATTGCTTTATTTACTTTGCTTTATTCATATTGTTTTGTTTACATTGCTTTATTCATTTTGTTTTATTTATATTGTATTGTTTACTTTACTTTGTTTACTTTGGATTGTTTACTTTGCTTTGTTTACATTGCATTATTTACTTTCCTTTGTTTATTTTGCTTTATTTACTTTGCTTTATTTATTTTGTTTTGTTTTTATTGCTTTATTCAATTCATATTGTTTTGTTTACATTGCTTTATTCATTTTGTTTTATTTATATTGTATTGTTTACTTTACTTTGTTTACTTTGGATTGTTTACTTTGTTTTGTTTACTATGTTTTATTTACATTGTATTACGTTATTTACCTTATTAACTAACAAAGTAAAAAAATATATATGGTTTTGTTTAATTTGCATTGTTCATTTTGCTTTGTTTACATTGTATTATTTACTTTCCATTGTTTATTTTGCTTTGTTTACATTGTTTTGTTTTTGTTTTGTTTTCATTGCTTTATTTACTTTGTTTTATGCATATTGTTTTGTTTACTATATTGTATTTACATTGTATTATGTTATTTACCTTATTAACTCTGTTTTTGTTATTATTATTAATAATTAATATATTAAATTTTAGTAAATATATTATAATATTATAATAAATTATATTATATTAAATTTTTAGTAAATACGACTATTGTTTACTGTTTATTATTGTTTACTTAGCCTTATTTATTTTGTTTTATTTATATTGTATTGTTTTCTTTGCTTTTTTTACTTTATACCGTTTACTTTGCATTGTTTACTTTGCTTCGTTTACTATGTTTTATTTACTGATTACCTCTATTTTATTTGTTTATTTATTATTTTCATTTTTATATTTTATTGCTTGTTTTCCTCTATTGTCTTTGTATATTGTATTGTTTGTTTTCCTCTGTTGTTTTTTTTGTTTACATTGCATTGTTTATTTTGCTTTCTTTAACCTGCTTTGTTGACATTGCTTTGTTTTTGTTTACATTTAAGACAATTATAAATAAAGATCATCATAAAGACCATGTTGTTTTCACTGTGTAGATAGTAAACAAACTTATCCAGATAGTAAATATAAATATCTAGATAGTAAATACAACTATTTAGATAGTACACTTTATTAACTAGATAGTAAATACGACTGTCCAGATAGTGAATTCAATTAACTAAATAGTAAATATGACTATCTAAATAGTACATTCCACAATCTAGATAGTACTAGATAGTAGATAGTATCTAGATAATAGAATGTACTATCTAGGTAGTAAATAAGACTATCTGAATAGTGAATACAACTATCAAGATAGTAAATTCTATTATTCAAGTAGTAAATACAACTACCTGGATGGTAAATGCAACTATGTAGATAGTACTTATGACTATTTAGATAGTAAATTCTACTAACTAGATAGTAAATACGACTATCTAGATAGTAAATTCAATTAACTAGATAGTAAATATGACTATCTAGATAGTAAATTTAATTAAGTAAATAGTAAGTATGACTATCTAAATAGTACATTCGACAATCTAGATAGTACTAGATAGTAGATAGTATCTAGATAGTAAATAAGACTATCTGAATAGTGAATACAACTGTCAAGATAGTACATTCTATCATTCAAGTAGTAAATACAACTATCTGGATGGTAAATGCAACTATGTAGATAGTAAATACGACTATTTAGATAGTAAATTCTACTAACTAGATAGTAAATATTACTATCTACATAATAAATTCAATTAACTAAATAGTAAATATGACTATCTAGATAGTAAATTCGACAATCTAGATAGTACATTCAACTATGTAGATAGTAAATAAGACTATGCAGATAGTAAGTTTGACTATCTAGATAGTGAATTTGACTATTCGTATTTCACGATTTGAATAGTAAATTGAACAATCCATCTGTTCATTGTAATTCTGTGATGTGCCCATCATCGTTCAAAATTGCCTTTCGACTATAAAAAATGGCATCATCGTCTCAGCGATAAAAATCAAACGGCCCTATAATAATTCTGGCGTGTGGAAAACGCTTGTGATCGCAATCTAAATCGAATCATTTGCAACTAACCCGCGCAACCTTTATATGACGGATCAACGTCCTTCCAAGGCCGTTAACGGACGCTCGTTTGTGTGTTGCATATATATACACACATGTATACATACCCACACACAAGCAGAAGCGCGCTTTTTCTTACGGCTTATCCGCAGAAAGAGAAAACCTTTCCTGATTGAGTATAATCGCCAGGCCGTGTAATCGTCAGAGATCACATGTATGAAACATGCGCAAATCGGCGGGATATTTTTAGATATGATATTCGTCCTTTTTTTATATGTATGTATATATATATATATATATAATGCAGAGCGACATAAAGTATGCGGATGGTAAATCGAGAATCTGATGTGCGGCTAAAAATAACAAACGACGGATATAAACTTGTTGACAAATGTTTATTTTCTCCGCGTTTCATATCAAGTTTCTGCGAGTCAAATAACTCGTAATCTGGTGTGCCTTCACGAGTCATTTCCAACCGATTAAGATGAACTTTTGACGGGAAATTAAAAAAAGGCATTTCTTCTGGTTCTAATTTGGCTTCCAAATGAAGTTTTATTCAAAAAATACTATACTATATATATACTGTATATAAAAATAAAGTTTATCCTGGTTAATTTATGCAATATTGGATCTTAAAGTAAACGAATTTAAATATTTTTCTTGGTGGTTTAAATATTTTTCAAAAGTGCGCCCTAGGGCGCAAAATAACACTTTTCTGCCCTCGGACGAAGAATGATCTATTCTACCCTCGGGCGTGAAAATAATATTTTCTGCCCTCTGCGCGAAAGTGATATTTTCTGTCTTCGACCGTAAAAGTGATATTTTCTGCCCTTGGACGCAAAATGCTACTTTTCTGCCCTCGGGCGCAAAATATCACTTTACTGTCTTCGGGCGAAAAATGACCTCTTCTGCCCTCGGACGCAAAAGTGATATTTTCTGTCTTCGAGCGGAAAATACCACTTTTGTGGTTTTCTGCCCGTGAACACAAAATATCACTTTTCTGCCCACGGGCGGAAAATGATATTTTCTGCCCTCTGCGCGAAAGTGATATTTTCTGTCTTCGAACGTAAAAGTGATATTTTCTGCCTTCGAGCGGAAAATACCGCTTTTCTGCCCTTGGACGCAAAATACTACTTTTCTGCCCTCGGACGCAAAATATCACTTTACTGCCCTCGGGCGGAAAATACCACTTTTCTGCCCTCGGATGCAAAATACCACTTTTCTGCCCTCCTTTTCCTACTCCTTGTCGCAGACAAGTATAAGGTAAGCCGAAAAAGGTAATTTTTTGCGCCCTCGGGCAGAAAATAACACTTTTGCGTCCGAGGGCAGAAAAATCGTATTTTGCGCCCCAGGATAAAAAGTTGAATTTTCTGCCCGAGGGTAAAAAAGTGACTTTTTCCGCCCTGACTGTAGAAAAATTGTTTCGCCCTAATCGCAGATATGAAAAACCATTTGAACATTACTTTAGCATATGAAATTCAGACTAAAATTAATTAATTTCATATTTTTTTTAAGATAAAATTTCTAACACTTTACAAGACGAAACAAAATGGTAACTAAAAGATAACTGAAAACATAAACAGCAAACGACGAACTGCTAATAATTTTCGCCCGTTATTTCGTCCTCATCGGCGATATTTCATAATTCAGAATCGAAAGGGCTAATTAACTACCGTTCACTTGCGTGTAACGAACGCATCGGATGCCGCGATGAGAGAGAGAGATAGAGATAGAATTTAAAAAAAGTGGACGAAGAAAAAAATTAAAAAGAAGGATAAAGGGACAGGGAGAGGACGACGGGGGTTAACGACATTTATTTGCAAAGCATCTCGTGCGTCATTATCCAATAAAAATGTAAATGATCGTCCGTTAATACCCGTGCACTCGCAGCCTGTCATTACGGGGAAGTTGTGCCATAGGGTGAATCACGGCCAAAAAAAGGCCAACACCAACAGCAGATTCCAAGTGAAACGTTAAAAAGTTGCAAATTGCTGATACTCATGACTTCTTTTTTTTTTTTTTTTTTTTTTTCTGTCTTATTAGAGTTGATTTGTCTGATGTCATCAAGTTAATTGGATGATTCGTAAAAAAGGGGGATAATCAGCTTTGTGTTCTTAAAAAAGTCAAGTCGAAGTGGAATTATAATCGAAATTATGTATTCCATGGAAAAGGGGAATTTTTTACAATTGGAAAAATTCGATCACATTGATTATATAAAAAAAGGAGATAAAATTTTTTTTCGAGATAAAAGTTGGAAGAAATTTATGAACGCATCGTTTTTTACAATTAAAAATGCATAACATATACGCGGAATAAATATGCAAACTATATTCAATGTTTGATCCAAGAAACTGTTGTTCATTTAAATATTTATAAGCGATGTAATTTAACTTGTTGAATCCTGAAATTAATAACTGTACAAAATACATATTCTAATCAAATATTTACATGTTACTTGAGGGAGTCTTTGAATATGTTGACTTATAACAAGTACACCCATTTTGGAGTGCAGCTTCGATTACTGTTATTATTATGTATCTTCCAGCGCCAAAATGCAATGTTTTCTAAAAAAAAATAAAAAAAAATTTTTCTTGGTTTTTATTTACAAATTAAAAAAAATTGAGTTTTATTTCAACAGTGATAAAAATAAATAAATATATGATTTTGTTTACTTTGCATTGTTTATTTTGCTTTGTTTAATTTGCTTTATTTATTTTGTTTTGTTTACATTGCTTTATTCATTTTGTTTTATTTATATTGTATTGTTTACTTTGTTTTGTTTACTTTGCTTTGTTTACTTTACTTTGTTTACTTTGCTTTGTTTACTTTGTATTGTTTGCTTTACTTTGTTTACTTTGGATTGTTTACTTTGTGTTATTTATTTTACTTTGTTTATATTGTTTTGTTTACTTTGCTTTTTTTACTTTCCTTTGTTTATTTTTTTGTATTTTGTTTGCTTTGTTTACTTTGTTTTGTTTACTTTGCTGTGCTTATATTGCTTTGTTTACTTGGCACTGTTTATTTTGCATTGTTTACTTTACGTTATTTATTTCACTTTTTTCATATTGTTTTGTTTACTTTACTATATTTACATTTCTTTGTTTATATCGCTGTATTTTCTTTGCTTTGTTTACTTTCCTTTGTTTACACTACTTTGTTTTGTTTACTATGTTTTATTTACATTGTATTACGTTATTTACCGCATTAACTCTGTTTTTCTTATTTATTAAATATTTTATATTAAATTTTTAGTAAATACGACTATTGACATAAAAATGTCAATTAACGAAAATTGATATGAAAGAATTTTATCTTGAATTAATAATTAATATTGCATAAACACCGCAGGAAAGACTTTATCCTTACATTATTATATAGTAGTCTAGTGATTTTTACTTATAATTAAAAAAATGTGCTAGGCGTGTTTCCAGATTGATACATACAATAGACATGGATTTCGTAATGATTTGTTATTAAATCTAATTATAATTGCATCGTTCAATTATTTCAACTCAGCAACCGGATGCGGCGTTATTTATTTATAAACGACGATTTAATTTTCCAATTACCGCGAGACACCGATACGAAAGAAAAATATTTGCATAAATAAAGAGAAGAGAATGGATGTGCAAAAAAGATGAGGATGTGATTGGAAGAACTAACTTTAATTCTACACAAATATAGAGACGTTGGAGTCAATAGGAAACAAAGAATTTGAATTATTAAAAGTGGGGAAAAAAGAGTTTCAAGTTTGGTTTTAGCGGAAAACTTTGAACACATTTATAATGAATAATGAAATGAACTTTTAATTTACTTAAATTCAACGAGGAAATGTTCCTCCAGGGCTATAACTCTTTGACTTTTGTGTGTAGCAAATCGTAACAACTCTATAACATTTAATTTCGAGATGTTTGAAAGTCATTTAGATGTTTCATTAGTTTGTCTCTTAAATGTCACTATGACTAATTTTGCATATCCTGAAAATGTCACAAAAATATCCTCAAACCGCCTTTTATCTACGCCATTGTCAATCGACAACTCATTTCCATTTTCATGACATTTGATGTGTGTATATAAAATGTATACATTTTTTTGGTTTATCATTTAAATGAACATTAAAGGTTGTTGAATTGAGTCGTTATGTTAAACATTTATTTATTTGTTCATTCAATTAGTTTACTAAGATATCTAAAAGAACACAACAAAAAGAAACAGTATCTCGTTTCTAAAAGTAATTTTCTAAATGCCGAAAAATCGAGAATTCATGTAAAAGAATAAGAGAGTAGTGTCTCGCTTTGTACTTGGCGCGAGGTACTACCGTGTCTCTTGATAAACAAACTATCCTAACTAACTAACAAAACTAAACTAAATTAAATGGCTAACTAAACTAGCTAAACTAACTAAAGTAATAAAAAGATCTAGACTAATTGAACTAACTAGACCATCTAACTAACTAAACTAACTAATTAACCTAATCTAACTAAACTAACTAAATTAACTAAAATAGTATTTAAGTAACTAAAAAAAGTAACTATTGAGTAACTAAAATAATCTAACTAATTAATCTAACCAAACCATTCAACTAACTAAATACCTATTAAATAACCTATTTAACTTACTAAACTGACTAAACTACCTAACTAACTAAAGTGATTAACCAAACTACTAAAAACTAATTAAACTAACTAAACTATCTAATTATATAAACTATCTAACTATACTAATTAAACAATCATAACTATATAATTAACTGAATTGACTAACTAAAATAATCTAACTAATCTAACTAAAGTAACTAACTAAACTAATTAACCAAAATAAACAAAATAACTATAAGATAATTAGCAAATTTACTGATTTAGTTAAGATTTTACTAAATCTCTAATTTAATTAATGGAAATTAAATTTACTAAATCTAATGTTCAATTAAACATTTACCAACATATTTATTTATTATTTATTTTTACACTAAGAAACTAAACTAACTAAATTAACTAACAAACATAATCTAACTTAACTGAGTAACTAAAATAATCTAACTAACTAATCTAACCAAACTATTTAACTAACTAAATACCAATTAAAAAACCTATTTAACTTACTAAACTGACTAAACTACCTAACTAACTAAAATGATTAACCAAACTACTAAAAACTAATTAAACTAACTAAACTATCTAATTAACTGAATTGACTAACTAAAATAATCTAACTAATCTAACTAAAGTAACTAACTAAACTAATTAACAAAAATAAACAAAATAACTATAAGATAATAAGCAAATTTACTGGTTTAGTTAAGATTTTACTAAATCTCTAATTTAATTAATTGAAAATTAAATTGACTAAATCTAATTTTCAATGTAACATTTACTAACATATTTATTTATTATTTATTTATTTAAAATTGATATTCAAATGTACAATTTGAATATCAATTGAAATACGGTAACGTTTCTGGCCAAACACAAAAAAGTATTTATATTTAAGAAATTAAGCCATTGAGAATCCATAAGTTGATGAAAGAAATAGTTATCTTCAAAATTGATAATTTGATAATAAAATATGTTTAAGGACAAGTTGAAGTTACCCTGTGGTGACCTTTAAGATTCACTTTCGATGCGAACATTCTCAATGTCGTGTCGATATGGCGCGTATTCACTTTAGATCGGCACACTGATTGAGGCCGAATCGTGCACCGAATCCACGACACGGATGTATTAAAAAATTTGCACGAATAACTAGCGTAACATTTTCAATGATAATGTTAGGGCGGATGTCTTGAGCTTCCAATTATCATTTTTATCAATTCATTCAAATATATTCATTATCGCGTTTGAATTCATATTAAATTTCATGCTTCAATTATCTTGAATGATCTTAAGTTTTAACCAAGAAAAACATTTTAAATAATTGATTTCATTACATGCATAGTTGTTTTGAATATCAAAAGAGAAGACTTGTCTATCCATTTTTAAGTGTAAAATATATTATTTTTGATATAATCAAGTGCATCTATCAAATATAATGAAGTATGCTGTTTAACGTTACTCTATGTGCAGCCGCACGAATTTTCACTTGAATGACACTGACGGAATTTTAAATCGAAGTGCCTAATGCATATGTAGGTCACACATCTAACTTTTATTGCATTTTTTGTAAATTAGGATCGCACTTGTAAGATCATAATATATTGCACTGTTATAGAAAAAAAATTATATACATTTCAATAAAATAGCAAAAAAAGACGAAATTATGAAATTAACGTTATGAAACTATTTTTATGGTCTTCTAAAAAATAATATACATTTATATACACACATTAAAATGTCAATTAATATTTATGACTACCGATTTCGGATCCGATGATATAATCGGTCGAATTGCAACTTAGAAATCATGTTCGAAATATTTTCAACTGTACTTTGAATCGCAATTTTATCGTTCACTTATGTTTCTCCATCGATCAGATGTAACTTGTAAGAACTTCAACTTGTTCAATATTTATCAGTGTAATTTATTTAAACCTTTAATTTGAAATTTCATTAAATTAATAACCAAGATGAATCTTGTATTTAAATTCATATAAATTTTGCCTTCTATTAATTTATAATTATAATTATTCATCAACTTAATGATTCATGTGAAAAAAAAAAGTTTTGACTTTAATAAGTATTTAATTTAAATTGAATTGAAAATGAATAAAAGTTGAACAATGAGAAAATTGAGATTGCAGAAAAAAAGAAAGTAAAAGCAGATCAAGCGAAGAATTTGTTTACTGATGTTAATATACTTATTATGAAATGAAAACAAGTTTCGTCGATTTATCAAGATCAAAAAATGAGTTGAGTGTCTTAACAATTGGCTATTGTTCAGCTGTGAAAATATGACTATCACAGGAAAATAACTGCTGCCATTATCTTATAGTAATTTGTTTGCATTTTTGCTTCCACTAACAGTTTTGGCATTACGCATTTTTACCGAAATTATTTTCGTGATAACAGTTATTTTTATTGCCGTTATTTTAAGCCAGATAGTATTATTAAAAGTAATCGTTATTATTATCTGTTTGCATTTATACAATAACATCATTGAAATTTCAGTCTCATTCCATAATCCATAATTATGAAATAAAGGGTATAAATATCATCCAGATAAACCTTCATTTTAATAATCCAAAAATTATTCACAAACTGTACAAAAATATAAAAAAATTATGCTTACTGTAAAACTAAGAATGGAAATGTAAAGGTGTATTGCCATCGGTGATTATAGAATGAAACTGAAAAAGTAGACTTGCTTAACAGGATGTTCTCAATAAGAGCAACCCCTCGCCCTGGTTCGAGTAACGCCAGTACATGTTTGACCTTATAAAATCAATCACTTCTGAATCACTGAACCAAAGCATAGAAAATTCTAAAGTGGAAACACGCGTAGATATGGCGACAATAAAAATACTATTATCAACGATAACATACTTCAGATACCAATGAGAGTACCAAGAAGATGTTTACCTATTTTTCCATATTATAGACAGTCAATAAGTTTCAGTCAAATCTAGCATTTCAACGATTTTCCAGTTTTTTAGGTTATGAAAAAGATTCAATTTTTTAGGTTTACCTATTTGTCCATATTATAGACAGTCAATAAGTTTAAGTCAAATCTAGCATTTCAACGATTTCCCAGTTTTTTAGGTTATGAAAATGATGCAATTTTTTAGGTTATTAACACACGATGAATAGCCTCCACTCATATTTTCAAAATTATATACATTGTTTGAAGCGTATAATGCTGCTTTTAAAAACTGATTTGTTGGCTGCTTTAAGCGTTATTAAATCTGAAATTAGAACTAATGATTAACTGCTGAAAGAAAATGTTCAAATTAAATATGAAAGTTGAAATTGGATAAACGTAACGTTTACATTGTATGTTGACTAATATTATTTTCTGTTCGGTATCAATACATTCTTTTTAAACAGTCTAAATTACGACTTGATATCTCAAATTGCATGAATGACATAACAGTTTCAGTACTGTCGTGGTTATTATGAAGTATATCATTAAGCAACAACCCATCTATAACTACACGGCTAGTGGACAAACTAACCAATCGAAAATAAATCGGTAACAAAGTTGTAATCATGATCATCATAACGCATAGAATAACCATCCAGAAAAAAGAGATGACGCAAAAATGTATTGAACCGAATCGTAAATAGAAAAGGACGCACAAAATGTAAACATAAATATAAACTGAAATAGAGGTTACTTTTGTTTACATCTTTGTTTATGTTTTATGTTTATATGATATGCGTTCCTTTTTTTCTAATTTTGTTCTACAAATAAAACAATTTTATGTCGCATTTTTTAAAAGATCATAATAAAATATACAATTTGCTTAACAATATTTTATAATAATTCTTTTTGTACTCACCAATGACTTCGCCGGTTCGTCGCAGCAGGTTGCACTTCTTTCAATTGCATCATCCATCGAAAAATTCACACCATCTGCAATTTGAAGTTAAATAATTAATAATAACTCACAAAACAAACTTGTCTTTTTATTATCTTACACTTATACCTGGTAACCTTAAAATAATAATAACAATTTTGTTCCGTTAAAGTTGATAAGATACAAGATCTTACTATATTTCCTTTTACCGATAACATGAAATAACATAATAAAATGAACGATTTGAATTATCGCGAATACATCTGACGTCAACAGTTGTAATTTTCTAGAATGAATAGTCATTTATAAATGAAATTGTAACTTAACCTCATCGTCACTAATTGGTTGGTCGATTTTACAACAAGTTTTTCACCCTATGGATAATTAAATCACGTGTAAATGAAGATAAAAAGTAATGTTAAGAAAACAAACGAATCACAATGGAAAACAAAGCGATAATGAGGCAAAAGGCAGATGCTATTGTTTGACTACCTTGAGAGTCTAATTGCTGATTATCAATTGTTGGCTGGAGCATCATTTTATGGCGCTGTGGAAGCAAAGTGGTTGATTGCCGTATCCAACAAGTTTTCGAGCTAACTGACCTTGATCTCATTTTTGTCTCCGCAACGGCAAGATTGCAAATGGGGGTGTGTTTCTCGGTCGTCGATCCATTTACGTTCATTAATTTTACGAGAACCGATTTCTTAGTTTCTCTGAAATTTAAGCGCACAAATTATTTCCTTTTAACTTTTTTGTCAACTTAACGTTTCATTAACGTTTATACAACTTTTAAGAAACGTTTAGCGAGAATGCATTTTCAAACATTGAAGAACTCTTTTATTGTCTTAAGCGTCATACTAAAAACTGTCGCTTGAGTCTGGATTATACCAAAAACAGATTTAAGCAGTTCTATAACATGTTTGAGAGTAAAAAAATAAGTTCCAGATATGGCAAATGTTTACTGAGAACATGTTTTTTTTTCTCTATCTCTCTCTTTTTAACGAGGAGAATTTTCTAGAACAGTTAGGTAGTTTTTAAAAAAGTAGACTTTTTTAATGGGTAATTTAACCTCAAATTTTTGGTGAAATTTCCTACTTACTCTAATCTACATTTCACTTTTTTTTCTATTTCGTCTAAACTGAAATGTTAGGTTATATTGCCATCTTAACTTAACCTATATTTTTGGTTATTTCATCTGCTTATCTTAAATCTTAAATAAAATTTGTAACCTTAAATTTGTATTTAGAATAATTAGAAAAAAATATAATCTAAAATGTAGATTAGAGTAAGTAGGAAATTTAACCTAAAACTTAAGATTAAGTTCAGTTTCAGATTATTTAACTTAACTATTTCAACTAACTTAACTAACTACCAATATTAAACAAATAGGTAACCTAAAATTTCAGTTTTAGACAAAATAAAACGTCACTTAAAATGTTGGTTAAGGTAAGTAGGAAACTTAACCTAAAAATTAAAGTTAAGTTAAATGAGACTTTAACCTAATATTATAACTTAGATAAAATAGAAACATTTACCTGAACTATAGGTTAGGTTTAATAAAAAAATTAACTTAAAATTTCAAGTTAAAATAAAGAAAAAATTCTACCTAAAATTGTAGGTTAAGGCAGAGTACACAAAATAATCTGTAATATAGGTTAGGTTAAGTAGAAAAATTAACAAAAAATTGTAGGTTTGGCAAAATCGACAAAATACTTAACCTAACCTGCAATATAGGTTAGGTTAAGTAAAAAAAATAACCTAAAATTTCAGGTTAAATTAAATACAAAATTCAACTTAAAATTGTAGGTTAGGCAAAATCGACAAAATAACCAGCAATACAGGTTAGGTTAAGTAGACAAATTAACCTAAAATTTCAAATTGAATTAAATCAAAAATTCAACCTAAAATTGTAGCTTAGGCAAAATCGACAAAATAACCTTAAATATATATGAAGTCAAGTAAATTGAACCTAAAACTTACGTTCAATTTTAGATTAACTTAGTTTAAGTTAAATACCTGCGATTTAACCTACAATTTTAGTTTCAACAAAAAAAAATGAAAACTAACCTCAAACTTACTATACAAAATGGCGTTTTATTAAGGAAACCACTGCACCGATAATTAATCGTCCGAAAACAATTGACAATTGCAAAATAGCAAATGACAATTGTTATAATTGACGACGAAGTTTCACTGTCTACAAATTCGACGAACAAAGGCGCCATAAATCATACCAAATAAATCGTTCAACGAAACAAAGTGAGAAATGGCATTTGATTTCGCAGATTGCGTCGGATAATGTCGTAACTATCTTCAGACATAGGGGGCGGGGGGGGGGGGTAAAAAAGAAACTTGTGCAATTTAATGAAGAAGAATCTTCCTCCTTCTTCTTCGTCGGCCAACCCCAAAGACACTCTGACGACAGTCACTTTGCACTGGTCAATAATTATTTTTAAATTAAAAGACAAAAAGCCCCAACCGCGCACCATTTTTCATATCTTCATTCGCACTTTTGTGCGCAGTTGCGCAATTTTTTCGTATGACAAGGAATGCGCGCGAAATTCCATTCAAGAAATATAACATTTTACGAGAATATTAAATTACGTTTAATCCATTATTATACGTTTCTAAGTGCCTTTCAAACGTTGCCTTTAATACGACAATAGAGGAGAAAATTCGTTAATTGTCGGTTAAAGTTTCCGTACTAATTTATGTGTTTCAATAGCCATCTTCGCAACAGTCGGTTACGTCATTTTTCACTCTCAAATAGTAATTTTAATTTATATGTTAAAACAATTACAATAAACGATTCGTTAATTGTTTTTTTCATTATAGTTAATTGATGCTGGAATTTGTTTGCCTTTTTTTTTCCTTTTGAATAAAATCATTATTATTGAACAAATGTTTACAAGAAAACACGGGAAATTACTGTTGATTCAACATTCAAAGAAAGACTTTGACGAAGATGGCGCTATGTAAACAAAAACAAAGTGAACGAAAGACGATCAAAGTCAGTTTTGCTTTTATTTTTGTTTTGTTTTTATTTTTGTTTTGTTTTTATTTTTGTTTTTGTTTTGTTTTTATGTTTACTTTTGTTTTTCTTTTTTTCTTAAAGGACAAAAAATGAAAACAAAGTCAGTTTTGCTTTTATTTTTGTTTTGTTTTCATTTTCGTTTATTTCTTTCTTTATTTTATTTGTTTTTTTTTTTAACAAAATGAAAACAAAGTCAATTTTGTTTTTGTTTTGTCTTTATTCTTTTTTTTTCTCAGAAGAAACAAAATGAAAACAAAATCAGTCTTGTTTTTGCTTTTATTTTTGTTTTGTTTTTATTTTCGTCGATTTTTTTCTTTGTTTTGTTTTCTTAGAAGAAATAAAATGAAAACAAAGTCAACTTTGTTTCTGTTTTTATTTTTGTTTTATATTTATTCTTTGTTTTTTTACTTAGAAAAAACAAAATGAAAACAAAATCAGTTTTGTTTTTGTTTTTATTTTTGTTTGCAGTTTTGTTTTTCTTTTATTCTTAGAAGAAAAAACGCAAAAACAAAGTCAGTTTTGCTTTTATTTTTGTTTTTTTTTTTTTTTTTTTTTTTTTTTTTTTTTTTTTTTTTTTTTTTTTTTTTT
>JABFPJ010002186.1:0-20885 GCA_022817425.1 Gryon sp. ZL-2020
TGGAGTACTCGAATTCATTTTAATTGATCTACCGAAAGACAGACTTTTTCTTTCACCGATGTTTGACTCTCCTTTCTTTGACGAATCGACGTACAAACATGAAACGGAAGCAGGCAGACCCTTCGTTTTGTCGGTCGGGCTACTTCGCACGGTGGCACAATAGGCGCCCAACTGAGTCGCTCGACAAACCCATGTTCTTGTTAGGACAACTCGGGAAAAATGACTTTTCTCGTTGCTGTCCAAAAGTCGAACAACCTCCGAAACGACGGTACGCTTATTAAGCTTCGTTCAAAAGATTCTCGTTCTGCCGATTTTGCGTGCAGCGCCAACGAATATATTTATGTATACACATTTTTGTCAATGAATTTTAAGAAGCGTTTCTTGCTTGGTCAGCTTCGATTGACGAAACAGTTATAGTCACGTCGCTATGGAAAAACGCTTCTGCTGGCAATAAACCTACGAACCGGATGGCTTACGTGACAAATGTTACGACGTCAAGTATTCTGTCGGCTAGTGGTAAAGCAGTCAAGTCTTTGGCCGGAATCGTTTGAGGATTGTGTGAGTGTGTAGGATTAGACTTCAAGTGTTTGTTTGGAGTTAATAAATTTCATTGGCATGTTTCGGAACGTGTTTGATTTGCTTGTAATTCAAATGTGATTGTTAAAGGACAATGTTATGAAACAAGTTTTTTGTATTTCTGAAATTGAAGTATTTTTCTAGCAATATGAAATTCACACTATAGATATATGCTTTACATTATTTTTGTCAACCATTTTGATTAACTGAGACTTTTTTTGTAAATTAATTATTCTATTTCAATTAATCATGTTTAATTTTCAATTAAATAACAAACAATGCCTTAATAAAGAAGTTGTATTAGGTCACTGCCTATATTCTGACCTATGCAACATGAATCTTTGTATCCCATCAACACCATGACTCATACAGTAACGCAGCATCTGCAAAAACGACTTTTTACATGAAACGACGTATGAATTAAAAAAAAAAATAACTAATGTTTTCAGTTCTTACACGTCATTCATAGTTAGTTTATAGGGAACTTGATAAATCGTATCTCGTTTCATTAGCAACAAAACCTGAGAAGAGTATAAGAAAAAAAAACTTGAGCTCTGCGCGAAGCATGAGCATAAACTGCTGAATGGGGATTTTGCGCTTCTGGCCGATATGGTTCGCTCAGTATCGTAATGTTTTCACTAGGTGAACGATAACCACTCGTTAACGGTGATTAAATGGTCAGCTAAAACCCGGACAGCATACGCGAGACGAAACAATCTTGCACGGCAGCGGGCGCGGATGAAAACAAACGAGTTACTGATAAACGAATCATTTCAACTGGCGATTACAATTGTCGCCTATATATCTTTGTGTAGACGCGCACTTTACTTTCTTTCATTTTTTTTGTCGTGCTTTTTATTCAGTTAAGCTTTTTTCTTCTTTCCAAGTTGTAGTCTTGTTACGTGTTTGGGCTATGAGTCGTATTTCGTCACAACGTCAAGAAGGAAATAAAAAATAATTCTCGAACTTTTAAAACACCGCCTCATGACGAGTGTAAGTAAAGAGTTATGCTGACGTATCGAACGTATGAAATGACCTTAAATAAACTTTTCATTTTCCTTTTCTTAATTATTTTAAAATTTAATGAAATTGATCGATTTTATTTTAAAAATAATGAATTGTAAATTGTTATTTTTATTTTTTTTAACTGTTAGTAAAACAGAAAAAAAATGAAAGTATTTTAGGTCAAGGCTTTAGAACAAAGATTAGATCTTGACATCACATAAGAATTCAGTACCAAATCGAAATACGATGTGAACAGATTTTTCATCGTGTCTCAGCACTATATGAACATTATAACAAATTCTTCTGGACCGACAAAACACCGTTTAATGTCTATAAATATTGTGTTTATTCTTGACAAACAAATTTCTGATTGCAACAGAGAGATATTCAATATATATAGCTGCTGCTAATATCTACTTCCAAATTATTCGCACTTTCATCTTTTGTTCTTGATTTTGGCTAATGTGTTAAGCATACATGAATACAATGGCGCGATCGGGTTTGGTTGTATATGCGAACCCGTCACGTCTCTTTAGTAAAAAAAAGTGCTAATGAAATGAGCAAATAGATTATACATAGACAATAACAAAAGCTATGAAGTGTGAAATCTGACTGTTTCCTCAATTAAGTCTATTTGTAATATTTTGTAGAATAAAAATAAGAAAAAATTTTAAATTTAAATATCAAATTAAAATGTTGTTAATTGACACGTATTCTAACAGTAACTTGTAAAAGTTGCTAATAAAGTAATCAAATAGCATGTATAATTAATTTTGTGTCCAAAAAATTTGTATATAGAATTTAACGGTTTTTTACAATGAAATAGCTGAAATTTGTTATGTCTAATAATTACCGAGAACTATTATTTCATGTATTGTAAAAACTAGAATTTTTTGTTTGATTTAAAAAATGATTATAAAATTAAAATATCTTTTATTGTAAATGTACTCGAGCAATTCGTCGAAGGTCGTTAATTTGTTGGACCTTCGTCCAATTAAAATAACTGCGATAATGTGAGTGAAAAGAGAATGAAAAGTAAGAATTTTTAATATTCGATTGGACGAAAAAAGTCGCGCTTAAACAAAGTCCGAAACAAAGCAAAGCGAGGCGAACAATTTTGAAGCAATAAACTGGTTCATCGTGTATTTGTGAACCTGTCGCGGGAGGAAGAACGAAGCAGGCGACGAGCGGTAGAAGAAAACCATTAGCAGCCGCCATCGCCGGCGCAAAAACTTAAATTAATTACCAACGTCCCAATGATGGGAATGGCATGCGACGTTCCGCATGACGTTTTAAATTAGGGCAATAAATAAAAGAATCGACGGCAAATTCGCGTTTTTTTGCCCTTACTGATTCTCGTTTTTGGAGCTTTACTGCGAGTTCTTTTTAAGCTTACAAATACCGCGAATAATTCGCCAAAAATCAATCGCTCATATCGTGAAAACTGGTGCACCTTTTTAGAATCAATCACGTGTCTTCTCACCCTAAACATTCATTTGCAATTATTCGTATTTAATTTATAACAATTAAACAGTTAATATTAATTGTTTAACACATTCTTTATAGGCACATTTGGCATATAAATGACAGGATTCCTAAAACGTGTCATACTTATTAATAACTATCTAATAAGAATGAGAAAATAATCGTATTTTTGCCTTGTTTTCATATTAAATATTGTAATTACATAACATCATCAATAACTAAAATTGATTGATCCTAAAATGGTAATTTAAAATTAAAAATTCTTCAAGTCTACATTCTTTTAGAGTAGTTTTTAAAAGTATAGATAAAATTTATGAAATCATAGCTACGTTACTATGCTTCGGTATAAGTCTCTATTCAAAGTACATTATAAATTAATTGTCTTTATCTTAAGAGGGAATTAAGATATTTTTGTGAAAGACGCGGATATTGAATAACATCTGCATTGTGGCGCACACCAAAATGAATGAAAAAAAATCCCATCGTTGCGTAGGTAGTAACGTTGAATATTAAACGAGAAGAATCAAACGTCGGGGAATAAAAACTGTCGGCACAGTGAAATATGACTGAAATTGTCGAATATTCATTTTCATCGTGCAAAACGTGTTGAAGTGCGAACTCTGACTCTTAGTTCTTTTAATTTGTTTAAATCTCTTCTTTTTTCTGTAATTTCTTTTTTTCTCGCTTCGTTCTATTTATTAAGCTATAAAGAATATCCCAACTTACATGACTAACGAAAAACGTGTGAGATCGTAGTCGAAGACAAGAATGTGCTTTTTTCCTATTACGAGGGAGAATCATTTTCATTTTCAGTAATAAATTTGGATTAATTTGAAGAGCCAGAGAGAGGCACTGTGATTTGTAATACGTAAGATGTAATTTTGCATGGCGAGACGAGGTTACACCAAGGAGGGATAAAAATCAAGGGAAGGGAAAAAAGGGCAGGGGGAGGGGGAAATGTTCGAGTGTGTATACATAGTCATGTGTGAGATAAGAAAGGTGGACGGTTACCGCCCCGTTAATTAGAGGTTTCTTTCCTGCCTCACCGGTCCCTAGCACGTTCTATCAAGGCGTAGCCATTCACAATTCAGTGCTGATCTTCCCTTGTATATTCTCGATCCTTCTCGACGCAACGATTGCTGCACCGTTTATTCCGTTCATGTCATAATTCAATACGTTAGATGATCCACATGCTTATCTTCCTTTAACCTTTTAACCGAAGAAAATGTTTCATTAAAATAAGACGATGAATATGTGTAGCTTACGTAAAAACACAATTAATATTCTTCAAAAGAGTACATTCTTTTATAAATAAGAAATTGCAATTCCGAAAATATTTAAACAAAATATCAATTTCATTTATCTTTCAAACATTTTGCAACTTTCATAATTTCAAATGAATTGATTAATTAATATTCAAATGATTTCTTTATTGAGCGACGCACATTATTATGTAGAATCCATACGATTTGTCTGTGCAAAAAGCCGCACAATTCTAGCAACAAGCAAATACCGCTTTGCATTGTGTAAAAAGCCAATAGTCCAGGAATTGAATGCTGCAAGTAGATTCACGTTACGTAGAGAATTGTGCGACCCTCCGCCATGCGTTTAAGTCACCGATTCATGTTGTAATACCACATATCCACCAATCATGTCCTCTTTTGCATACGAAGGGCATGCATACCGACGCGACCTTTTTAGCCCCTATAGCTTTTGCTCATTGTCCGCAAGAATTACTCAGTACAAACGAACATATGTACGTACACTAAATATATGTGTACCTTTAGGCCTGAAAATTTAACATTAAAACAAACGCAGATTTAAGTCAATAAAAGGAAAATAAAGCAAATATAAATAGCAATAAAGACTGTAGATGTATGAAATGAATTCGATAAGGGGAGATGAATTTGGTCTATAAATAATGGCAAAAATATTTTTTCGACAATCCGCGAGATTGATTGAGCGAAATGTTGTCCGTGAAATTAGGTGGGGTTGAGATATTTTGAATGCAGCGGTGGCGGCCGCGACGGCGGTGGAACGGGGAGGGGGGAGGATTGGCTTTGCAGGAACATTACATGCTGGGAAGTAGCCATTGTTATCATCCTATGGAAATTAATTGAATGTATTTGAATAAACGTGTTGTTCACTGCTTGTTCCTACTGCCCACCTACGCTGAACATGGATGAACCGTACGCCGTGCGCTGTTGTTACTGAATGCAGCGCGCACGGGGCCTTAGGCCGAATACAGGTTCATTCATATATCAACGTTTATCGTTATACCATAGCTCGCATTATACTATAGACATTATTTATATGTTTTGTATTTCATCTAATGCATTACTTCGTTTTAACGAAGCTAATTTAACAACACCGCCGCGGGTGTATTATTTTCCATCCAAGACGACTTTTATTGTAACTACGATTTTGTGTTTTATATTTTAACATAATAATCAATTGTTTTCTTTCAAGTAATGTTAAATTTTGATATTTCGTTATTATTTAATACGCAATTTATTTCAGTACAATTTAGTAATTTATTCAATAAGTATTACCAAAATTATATTAAAAATTAAGGTAACTTTAAAATTAGCACAAATTATTATTATTGAAAAAATTATGCGTTATAATAGGAAATATGACTTTATCTTTATTCATTATCCTGTTAATTGCTGTTCATTTAGTATTTTTTTCAATATTATATAAACTCAAGTAACTTAATTCAAGTGTTTGAAAACATAATAATTTTACTTTTAATTTCACGTGAGTATCAAAAGAAATTCTTCAAAGGATCGTGCAGGTAGTTAGAAGTTTCTTTGACATGACGGTAGATGCATACTGAAAGGCGACAAAGCGTGCACGACTGGCAACAGTCGTGTTTAGACCACTTGTCTAACAACAAGACAAGCTGTGATCGATTGTGGATGTTGTGCTTTGAAGGTACAACAGTTGTGGCGCACGTGGCTAAACTCTCTTTTATACACAAAAATCTAACTTAAAAGACTTTTTTAACATTTAAGTAATTCAAAATATTTCTTTCCCATCATAGATAATACATAAAACCTATTTTAGAGCAATTTTAAAGTATTTACAATATTAGATAATATAATATTTTCATATATGAAACACTAGAATAACTTTCCTATACAATATAAAATTGTAAATTGTACAAATCCATGAAAATGAAATTTGATATTCATCATATCAGACAGGACAGTGCAAAAAAGGTACAAGTTGTCGGCTCCTGGCAACGAACGGTATATATCGCAGACAGTCGAAAAGATTCTACGAAAGCGGATGACGCACGTTCGTGGATAAATAATGGTAGTGGTTTGGGAGCTTGCTAGATAAGGGGAAAATAAATTATGTAAAGTACTTGTGCGGCGTGCAAACTGCGCATGCGAGATGATCAAAGGTGAGAGGCAAATAGGGAGGAGGTAGTATTTGCAAAATGAGCGAGAAAAAGATAACGTCAGAGAGACGGAGAAAGAGAGAAAGAGAAAAGAAGGAAAATGGAATGGCGAATGTGGTAAGAGAGCCGAAGACGAACTGCGGAGGTGAAGAAATGTGAAGGAAGAAATGAAAAAGGACGAGGACTTGTGAGTGACGCGATCCTTTCCCACGTCGGTCATGGCCAACCTCAAACTGGTCATCGAATCCTTCGGCGCGATACGTAGGAAGGAAGTGGTTAGTTGCTCGTAGAGATCATTTTACAGCCGTGAACTATCCCACAATTGCATCAACACTTTCTTTCAACATATATATGTATATTGTGATTCACTTACATCCAGTTTTAGAGGATCAAGCACAAGCCGAGATAATTTTATGCGCTGCAAGATTATCAAGACAAGTACAAGATACCTCATAAAAGTCTCTCTTTTTTATGTAAATGATTTATTAAGGACGTAGTATGATTAAATGTTATTAATTATAGTAATAGTTAGCTTACGTTTCATTTGCCTGTTAAGCATTTGAATGGAAATTTGTAATGAACGAGGAGAGTGAAATCGTTTATGTTTCTTTTTTAGTTACTATAACCTACAATTTAATTTGTTCAAGCGAACAGTTAATATGAAAAAGATAACATCAATGTAAAGATAATGAATGCTGAAAGCAAAATTACAACAGTTTGTTATAATTGAATTAGAGGCGATTATTCTGTAAAATACGATTTTACAATAATCTCTAACACTAGTTGATTTAATACTTCATTCGGAATTTAATTATCTAATAATTATAGTTTATATCATTTGTTATGTGTCATATTAGATTCTAGGTATAATTAAATTATACGTAAAAGGATTTAATGCTTACATTTTTTATTTAATGTTTAACATTTATTAATTATTATTTAATAATGAACAATTTAGTTTTGAAAGAAAATGTGCAAGTGATAATATCAAATTGGTATCATCTCCTGACACAGAATCGAACGAATGAAAAGGCTATAGCTGGCTTATAAAGCGGCGAACAACGGCGAACGCCATGACGTTCTTTTGACCCGCTTGACCCCGTGCGCACTTCTCACCATGCATTATGGCGGCCGCTCGGAGCCCTCGGCCCTTCCTTCATCCTTTCCCCGTTAAAACCCGCGGACCAACCAGATTACGTCCCTCTCTCTCGCTTCCTCCGCATCTCCTCTCTGTTTCCCGTTCTTTGCCTTTTTTCTCATTTTCTCGACTGTTCTTTTTCCTTCCCGCTTCGCGCTCTTTTCTCTTTCTTTCTTTCTTCGCGACTTGTTCTCACCGTATTATCCCACACATAATCGAAGACACCGAGATGATGCCGACTTTCGTTCGCTTATGCGCGTAGGAATTGGCTCTTTATTCGCATTTATATATATACCGTCGCAATATGTAAAATCATTTACGTAACGCAAGTGTGAAGATCTTATTATGATTCTGAGATTTATTGGCTCTCGTTTTCGAGTCAACCCGTTGACAATGTTTCACTTTTGACTTACGCATCACATATAAACGGGCATATAAAAGTGCGTTCCCTTGTTCGAACTTAATTAAAAATACCTGGCAAACAGGACGTCTAGATTGCGTCTTTTATGATCTCTAATATTTTCCGAGAATACGACTTGAGATTCTCGCACGAAAGGTGGATTTGGATGAATGGACGAGAGCATGTTCAGAGTCGCCTTCATTATCTGATTGTATCTCGTACTTAACACTATGTCGGCCCCGCGGATTTATTTTCACAATCCGATACTTGTAGACACTCACTTTTAAAGCGCCGCGCAGTCACCTAACTGTGGCGCCTTAAGGCTCGCATTATTATTATAAACTATTTTCTTTATTCAAAAAGTATTCCCTAAAAACTAGCCATGTGAAACCTCAATCTTAAACTACTTAAAGCACCGCTATATCCTTCGAGGCATGTTTCATCTTGAAATCTTAAATTATAGAATTATATAAAATTAAATTCATTTTTCGACTAAGTTGAATATTTTTTTTAATATTACAAAGCTCCTTTATCTTATATCAACTCATGTGTTTCTTCATTTTATTATATTCCAAGTTAATTGATTAACTACTTTTTGTTCTAATTTGAATAACCTTTTACTATGAAAGAAAACTGAATTAAGAAATTTGCATATCTCTACATTAATTTAATAAAAAAATCCACACATCTTTGTTTTTTCTACTTGTTTCTTTTTTACAACCAATCAAAACTGTTTAAAGCACCGTCATGAAAATTATATCAGATTCCCGATAAATCGATGATGAAATTGAACGTCATTGCGTTATCAAGACGATGAATTATGCGTTCGCCATTGACTTCGGGTGTATTTCATTTACAACAACGAAACTCGTTGTACCCTGGGGTGCTCGGATGAGAAGGGTCCGCCTTCTCGACGCTAATCCAAATCTGAAACGACCGCTCATTAGTATTGCGCGAGCGGCATACGCATGTTCTCGTGTGCACGCTATTATTTTCTTTTGCTTTATCCGCCGTAAATTATTGAAATGTCGCGATACTACGAAACATGATTGAATGTAGAGTATCTTCAAGAAAATTATTAATTTATGCACATTCATTGTACTACTTTACACTTTTTCATTCAAAATTCAAGAACGTAATTTTAATTGTTTATTAAAATTTAACAGTTTAATTGTTCCATTAAATTCGAAAATTATTTATTTTTTATGAAAATATTTGTACAAAAAACGAGTGCTATGAAATAAGATATAATTTCTGAGTTTCATATAAAACGATGGTTCCGATAAAATGAAGAAGTTATGCTGCTTTACTACGAGTTCATTCACATATGTGTATGGATTCTTCCGCTGAAAACCATTTTAGTCTTCTTTCATCGAAGTCAAAAGTCTCAAGTATCTCTTTCATGAGAGGGGCATGCACATTTATGAGTGGCACGTGTCGCAACATATGTTGCTATTCAATTATATTTTTTTTTCATCTAAAGTATTAATTTTCAATCAAAAGAGATGAATATAGAAAACAAAGAGAAAACAATCTACTGAATGACTATTGGTAACAGGTCTTTATACTCAGTAAAATATCAAACTAATTGCGGTGTCAACACCGTATACAGCGTTGCCAGATTGTACAATAATTATGGTACAATCTAACAACTATAACAGTTGTGAGATTGTGAGATTTTCCCCATGATTCTGGCATCCCTGACCGTATACATGACTATCAGATCAAGAGGGTCACTTCTATAAGTATCACATGTTATACACGTTAATGGGATTCCATAAAAATTAATAATCATACTAATTAAAAAAGTAAAAATGTATACGTATATATTATTTATTAATAATATCGATAATAATTAAAATTTTTAACTTGACAATTTTTAATGTTAAATACAAAGAAATTATACTTTGGTGTATTTTGAATAGTTTGAGTATTATAGTTACAAAATTATTTCAGAAGCAAGTTTCATTACTGCTTAGTCAAGCATTTTATAATCTATATATTTATAATTGTGTCTCTAAATTTAAAGCTAATTATAGAATGTTTTAAATAAAACATCCATAGTATTTAATTACTAGAATGATTTTCGATACAATTTGCGAACGTAAGAAAACTGGCTACTACATCGTTCTAAGTAAAGTCCAAGAAATGTTTATTATTTTTGTTTCATTTACGTAATCACGACGAATGTTTAGTCGTTGCTTGACTAAATCCAACGATTCTTTTTCAAAATTCGCTGAGCACATCATTTTGTGTTATATTCATCTCAAGCCTTCGTCATTATCCCAGAAATTTCAATAGCGTGTGCAGCTAGAATGCGCTTTATACCCAAACAAATTCATTTTCTCCCCATGTATCTGCTAACGTAACATATAAATATATGGATATACATCTGTGGCTTGAAGGCAAAATCAATTAACTCCTTTTTTGGCAAAATTGAGTTAATGATAATTTCGGATTTTAACAACCTTATGTTTTCATTTTATGTGTCCATATTTATCCGAATATAGAACTATTACAAAACAGAAAGATGAAATAAATAATTTTTCTATATATTTGAATACAAGATGAAAAAATCAAACGCGTTTTTCTCAAATTGTGTAAAAGAGGAGTTAATTGGTTTTTCCTTTAAGCCACAGACATATATTATGTGTGCAATAGACCGATCGAAAGAAAGAACGACAACTAAGATTATGCAGGTATCACATAGCGCCACGTGCTCTCAGGATTCAATTACCGGTTTGTCGTTGATCGTAGTTCGTCATTAGGTACCGGCATTTGTACTCTACTTCGACCTAATTTTCTATCAAAAAACTTGTATTAATTACAGAATAAAAGCAACATGAAAATTATAGATCGTTAAATTATTTTAATGTGTAGGATAAACTTTCGTTAAATTTTAAATTTATAATAATAAATGTAATAAATGAAGAAATGCACATATAGTGCACTTATAAAACATTTTGTTCGTTTAAAGCGCTCTTTGAATGAATTTTTAGTTATATATACATAGAAAAGAATCTTAAAAAAAGATAGAAATTAGAGTTTCCTGCCATTTATGGGACGTCAAGGAAAAAAAAAACAAAAATTTTACAACAAATCATACTAAAATTATATATGAAAGTAGCAATATTTACTGTAAACACTTTTAAGAAATATTTATACTTCCATATCTAATTGTACTATATATGTTTCACAGTAAAATTTGTTCTTTTTCTTTAACGTTGCACGACTGGTATTACTTATTTCTTATAATAAAAATTCATATCAAATGCCTCTCAGTGCATGCGTTGAAAGTTAAATAAACGTTCATTAAAAGAAATCTTTCATTCTCAAAAGAAATTTGTAAACATTCTACGTCAACTTTCGTAGCTTAAGCTTCTATCAAAAACATTAATTGTTAAGATCTTAAGTCTCTCAATCAGCAAAACAAAACAAAATAAAACAGAAAAAACAAACCAAAACGTGCCTTTTTTTACCAGTTAAGCCTTAAAATATTTTTAAGAAATTAAAAAAATGTACTTTATGTTTTTACAAAATATATAATTGGATTTGATACGAGAAAGATAATTGCGTGTGAAATCACTTTAATATACTTTGAGCATCATTTATAGATACATAAAGTTGAAAAGCTCTATCTTACAAACGATTTTTCTCACCGCTTTTCCTAATCCTTTGAATAACCGACAAAGATGTATAAAAATATGTTATGTTATGTAAACGCAAAACAGTAAACAGATAAGGATTGAATTCGTTTGGATTTCAAAGGAAGGAAAGAATGAAGGTGGAAGAAAAGAATGAAGTTGTGGCACCTGATTAAACTACTCAAAGCCTCGAATGTCAACACAGAGCGAGCGGATAATGGACCCCTTTGTGCTTATCGGTCCTTACAGGAGTATCAATTAGCACGCACAAGAGAAACTCGTGGCGGTGGTTCAACAATCGATGACTATTTCTAGCGTCCAGTGTTTTAACGCTTAAAATATTAGCCAGTCAAAAATAGTTAAATTAGCAGTCATGTTCATTTAAATATCTACTCCTTTGAAATTGAATAATTACTATTTATTTAAATATATTTATATCAAATTTTATTTGAAAATACATATTTACATTATAAATGATGATTACGACAATTTTAAACTAATTGTAAGTTTCATGATTAACTTTTTTTTTGTTTTAGGAAACACACCATAATCATTATATTTTGACTGAAGGTTTTTCATATAATTAATTAATACATTACAATAGACTCAAATCTCAAACATTTAAAAATGTTGTGCATTTCAAAATTCTTATTTCAACAAACTACTCTAATATTTCAAACAACCATAAATATCAAATTACATGTGAACACTATGAAGCTGTAAATACTCTCAGCAAATTGACAGTACAAATTGACATCATTTGGAAGACCGAAATTCCAAACTTGCATGATTCATTAATTTCGTTCGAATACTATATTTGTGCTAGAATAATCAAACCGGACGTTCCCAAAGATGTTCAATATTTAATGACAGATACAAAAAATTCGGTTTCATCGATTTTTCGGCTGGATAAAAGGCGCGTAACGAATGGATTATTTGTTCACGATAACAAATGGCGCAAATATAAGCGGCGCCGTTTGCTCTGAACAATCTTGAATTATGAGTTATTCGGAAAATGCGCGTGACACTTTATTATGACAATTCAACTGTCAGCTGTATAATTGGAGCTAGCATTTCAGTCGAAACAAAAAAATGCTTTCGGTATATTTCTCAATGGATCACGAGCATCATGATATCTTTTTGAAAGTATCAGTCTTTTAGGACAAAAACCATGTTCCCTCTGTGATAATAAGGTTTGTGCGTTTTTACGACGAAGAAGAAGTCGAGGACGACATTGCACAACCAAGTGAGACTTACCGAAACGTTTACTCACGCGCGGACGTGAAACAGACGGTAAAACGTGATGAAAGGAACATCAATGGATTGACTTCACGGTCAATACAAAAACTGCCCGGAAAAAGTCACTAGCTAAAGAACACGGGTCATCTAAACAAATATTTGCACATTTTTCCTTGTAAAATCATTTTTGAGTTTAATGGATTAATTGACGAGTCAACTTTATTATTGTTAAATACCATACATTGATGGAACAAAAATGTAAATATTTTCCATAAAAATTATATATGAAATTCCATACACGCAAAATAACTATCAAAAGTGTGTGAACATAAAATTTAAATGTAAAGTGACAATTTACATTAGTTTTGCCCTCGAAAAAACCAAAATGCAAAAGGAAGTAAAATGAAAGATACTGGTGAAAATTTCCATTGAATAACGTATTTGATTGGGAGATAAAGCGACGATATAATAGACTATGAGAAATTCGGGTGAAACACAAAAAGTGAAAGTATTGAAACTTCAGTGAATACTATATTTTAAAATGATAAAATATATATAACTGTTACAAATAAAAAGTTATGTAAATGAAACCATTCAGTGTTTCATCCCCTTTGTTAAAATTCAAACTACAAAATGGCTTTAGATCTTATAGTCATTATTTTTGTTGTTTATTTAATTTTTAAATCTTGAACATCATTCCTTGCTTTGATATATTTTTGTAATAATGAAATGTCATTTAATTTTCTGAATTAGAAAATGGAAATTTAGAGCATATTCTACAAGGAAAGGGATTCATTATTATTTATAGTTGACAAGTACAGTATATCTTTTAATTGAATATGGATTTATGTTTAATAATGATGATGAATATAATATTAATATATTCTTTTAAAACAGAAAAGATCAACTAAGATGCATTTAACCTTTTAAAACTAATAATAATTAAAATACGAATAAGTAAAGATTAATAAGCAAAGTTTTATATATAACAATTTTATTTTATATAAATTTAAGAAGTCAAAACAACTTTAATAAGAAAATATAAAGTTCTTTGTTAAATTGGTAAAATAAGTTTCTGTTGTAACTATATAACAGAGTAATACACTTGATACTTGTGATAGTGTGATCTTTCACACTATCGTTCAGACATGATATTACTTGTTTACTAAACACTTTTACCACGCAATTATTATCGATATCTTTGTTGTATCAAAGATTATACATTGTTCAAGTTAGTTAAAACATAATGATAAGTCAATCAAAATATTTTGCGAGTGTTATTTCATGCACTACTGATATCATAAACTTTTATTGCCTTATTCATTTAGAAAGCTACTAGGAATACAATAACTTTTTATTAACTAAATTTATTGTTAAAGTTTATTAAATAACCAAAACATTTATAATCAACGTATGTGTTTTAAGTATAAACAAAATCTATATCTCAAATCATCATAATAATAAAATGTATTAAAAATAATATTAGCAAAATACTTTTGCAAACGATCAATTAAACAAACTTTTAGTTTGAACAACAAAATATACGAATTTGGAGTTGTAACAAAACTAATTTGTCCGTCGATTGAGCGAAATTGTGTGGAGCTTTGAAATGGAGCATATTATAAGTATTATACCTGTGTCATGAGCCTATCAGCACCAGTGCCCTCCTCGTCCTTAAAGATGATATCAGTGTTGTAATTAGGCACAAGGTCGCGAAACCTTTTGTCGTGCCTGGAGACACGGCCCTCGCTGAGGCCGCTCGCGGGCAAGGTGTTCTCGCTGACGTTGGGCACATGCTGTTTAAAGACGAGGGGTGTGAGCTTGCGCAGTATCGGCCGACGACCCGCGCCCCGGCCGGGGCCGCAGGCGGCAACCAGCAAATTCGCGTTGCTGTCCAGGATGCCCGGCAATCCGAGCGCGATCAGCAGCACCGCGAGCCTCAGATAACAGCAGCCGTCGCTCGGCAGCAGCGCGCGATGGTACACCATAATCACGAACCTCGTGCGAGCGTTGCTGCTGCGTTCGCAACGTCAACCACCGCCTCCAGCTTGGCCTCCGCGCGCGCCACTTTGCACTTGTTCCGCCAACACGACAACCGCCTTCTGACCTCGCGCACTGCCAAACAAACAACCAAGCAGGGCATCACACCCCCCCGTCGCACCCTACCCAAAAATCGCCGCCCAAAAAATCACACTCTCTTATATAAATATATGTATTCATATAATTATTTATACATATATTTATATTCTATCCTTTCATTAGTGGAACGTCGTCGATTATTGCACCGAAGAGCTTCTCCTCCACCTTGGACTTGCAATTCCTTCTTCTTCGTTTGTACTACTTCCTTTCGCCGACACAACCACCAAATTACCCGTAAACTAAGGATGTAACTACATTTTCCATCCCCGATTCGTTGTATATTCCGTGAATCCAATCACTGAAATCGATCACGAATTTCACCAAGTATAATCCTATTATTGTGAAACTTGTGGACTTTTGACAGCTGCGAGTCAAAGTTGACGCTTCACGTGCAATTTCGCGCAAGCATTTGGCGAACGCTTCTACGCGATACAGAGGTGGGAAATGCGAGGATGGCTTTAGCAGCTTGCTGGCTGGTCACCACGGCCAAAGCGGGGTCCTCCTTCCTCGTTTACTCCCCACCCCGCGCCGGACCCAAAGCGCCTCCCCCCTTCGCGGATCCGCTCTGGACCCCCGATCAACCGCGCCCCACCAGCGCCTGCTGACGTCACGCTTCGTCTATTGGTCGGGGCGGAGCGAGCTGACCAAACGCAGACAGGTGCACACGAGGAAGCGAATGCTCGTCGTTGCTATTGCTATTGTCGCGCGATCCGCTGCTATCAACCTTTCTAGTTCCAAATCACCACATACGCATATACTTGCCATTCTGTGTACATGTGAGGTGGAACTTCAAGCCGCTACCAACTTAAACCATTCAATATCTTCTGTCAATTTGATACGTCGAGTACGTTGGTAGACGTTGCGATTTTTGTTCCAACACTTTCAGCACTGCTTTTTGAATGAAAGAGTCGACGATTCATAAAAGCAAATGATATTTTGTATGAACATGTTATTTGAAACGGTAATCAGCGTACAAAATCAAGGAACAAGGCAATAAATACAGTAGTTTTTATTTATACACATATATTTTGTACATCATTTTTTATTATAACATTTCCGCTACGGTAATCTGATTAACTTTCTTGATTATTTCCTTCTTATTATTTTTGTTTAATTTGATCACATTAGATACATTCCAGCTAATTCCAGATCATCTAGTCATGCGATTTCTCTTATTCCCTATTTTAGTATGCTAAAAATGCGCAAATTTTGGATTTCAACGAAACTGCGCTCGGTGATATCAATGACAAGGCCGGGAATGAGCCGGCGCTTTCAGAGAACGCTTTTAACTCTGAGATATTTTTACACGGCACAAGAAAATTATGCGGCCTGGTTTGCATTTAAAGATTAAATATAAGTAGGGGCCAGTTAATGAAGAAAGACAGATTTCACAGATATCGGTAATGACGATAAATATTTAGAAGATTAACTAATAGTTCAGAAATATAATTATCTTCTTCGCATTTTGAATTATTCGGAGAACTTTGCTATTGATCGCTTGATTGAAATCGACAAAGAGCCAGCAACAAAAATATTTTTTAAAAATAATTCTTATATTTCAAAATCTAAGTTCAAACAATAAAATAAATAATAACAACAAATGGAGGTAAAATAAAAAATTATTAAATAATAATGAAACAGTAAAACAATTTTCCAGAATGATTGAAATCCTAAACATGACTTTTTGTACCTGAGTGCATCACGATATAATTCACTTATGATGCAAAGTAATCTGAAATATCACATTTCCTCTTTCCGCAAGTTTAAAATGAAGAGGGTGGGAATGTTGCTGTTTTCATGACCGCTTTAAAAATGGTCATTCAAGAATTTGCATGAAATTTGAACGTGAATAGTTTTACAGCTGTCGTTCAATGTCCCGGATACCAGTTTTAACACGCCGGGTGCTAGACTTTAAAACCCATCGTAGCAACTTAAAATCCCGGATAACCGGTCTTCACCATCATGAATACTAGTTTTGGTAATCCTTATATCAATTACAAAACACAAGACAATGCTGATAACGGCCTCTCATTAACTTCATTTTCATCATTTCTTATATAAGTATTAAGGTTTGATATATTTAATAGAAAATGTTTATCTATTTGCTTAATTATTATTTATTCTTGTTTATATGACAGAATTTGTAAAGAAATGTAAAATTAGTTACAATAAAAAATACATTATTTTTAGCAGAAGATAATACAATCTAATTGTAATATATTAATTTAATATTATAGTTAAAACAATTAAGCTTAAATTTGTGAAATTTAAATCATTTTTTTGTAATAAATATACACAACACTCACATTAATACATGCCAATGAGATTAACATTTTAATATAGATCAAACAAAGTTTGTATCTTTGTTTGAGCTATATTTTCTATATTTCTTTTTTTTTTGTTTGATCTAACGTCAAATGTTATTGACAATGATTGATCGTTCAAAATTATTTCGCAAAAAACATCGGCATCCGGATTAAATCCGTTTCTTATTTCCTCAAGAATATCAGCCGGCCATTTTTTAATAGAATATATGCTTAAAGAACAATTTTTCTTTGATTTTTAGGTGGACGATCGTGCGTGTCGTTCAAGTTGAAACTAGTAACTGTCGGAAATGTTAGATGTACGAATTATATATATTATATATATTTATAAAAACTATATCTACAAGCTCTATTTTAAATGTCACCGATTCAATAGCTTTCATGGTTTTTAAATAATACGAATATTCGTGTAAAAATGTAAAATAAATTTGAATGTCGCCATCCCTTTAAGATGTGAATCCGAAGAAAATTTCAATCATGATGAAAACACAACAAAAAGAGCTCGTAGAATTTGAGAAATTTGACGTTTTATAGAATAAACATTTCCATTCATGGTCGTTGAATTTTTTTAACGTACCTGAAACTGTCCAAACTTTATGCATAAATAACAGTTAAGATTAAATTATGACTTGTAAACGATCAAAGATACCGATTTAATAGTTACCGGCTAATAATTGAACTTATCTCGCCGTTTGAAAATCATCAGATATAATGCAGAAACTTGAGACAATGAAAAGATTTACAAAAAATCGGGAAAAAATTTGCTCTTAGTTAAGGAAAAATAAATTCACTTAATAATAGTAATAAAGATACGTTTATAAAATTGATGTACGCAAGATTCACCAATCATATTTCAGATATGATGTTACTCGTAACACCCCTACGCTTATTTGCGATGTTTACTACACGTATTTACGTAGGCTGTATTATACCTTATACTTCTTATAGATAAGTTCACACCCATCAAAAGTCTTCCTTATACCCTAGAATCTATAAATGAATCATCAAATGACAGGAAATGACGTGGTCTCGAAAATTGGCTAAACGTAAATTCATGAACATATTTATGATAATAAATGGATTTTTTGATATATGGATTTTATCGACTCAACACTTTTATTGAATTTCTAAAGATGAACAATGTATTACAATTTTTAAAATAGAAATAAGATTAACATATAATAATAATGACTAAAGTACACTCTTTCCTTGTCATTAATCGCAGAATAAACGTTCAAAAACTATAAATTAAAATTATTTTGATGTTATAGCGTAACCATTTGTAATAATAAGTAAGATTCCTTCAAGAATAGAAATGTGAAATTGACAAAAATGCTTGCATGATTTAAATTATGCACAAGAAACAACGCGTAATTTACAACATGTTTTTCGTAGGAAGGTACAGAATTGATGTGAATGACACGCACACATCACACCCGTTGCATTGTCAGCTTTAGTCAAAATACTTGCTAATTTAATTTACAAATTGATGATCCAACGCAAATAAACATTTTGCGTAATTCGAATTTTTTGAAAGGAATGTTCGTCAATTAATGGCTCTTACGTCGAATAATTCACTGATTCTTCTTCAGATAATTGTTATAGTAAAATTAAGTAAAAAAATACTATACTTTTCAGATACTGATATTTTTAAATCGCTTGAATTGCAGAGAAAAGAATAATATTTAATAATGTGATGTATAATAATTATAAAGAAATTGTATCAATTTGACTATATGAATCATTTAAACTAATTGACGGAACTGAATGAATTTCTAATGATTTTACACACAGATATATAATTTGACATGCTTCATGTGCTTTTATTGTATACAACTGTTTGATCAGAACACATGTCAGTTAAAGTATTCCGTGTGCATACATGCCAGAGCACACACGTTAACCCGAACTATTTGTCAAAAATTTATCTACGTTAGGAGATTAGCTCATTCAAGAAATTCATTAAACGTGTTATGTTTGTCATTATGTCAACAGGTTTTGATATTAAATTAAATGAGTCAATCATTTTTCACGTAGAATCTAATTTATTCACAATAAAACAACGTGTATGTGTATTAGAAGAGCCTTTGAAATTTATCAATTATTTTTCATAATTTTGAAATTTCTCATTCGAATAAATTATTCGAAACATGAAACGTTATCGTTCACATTACCATATCTATCGAGGAATTTCAGTATATCAATACGATTCAATATTTTGACTGAAGAAGCACATTTTACAGATCTAAGATAATCTTCTTTTCTTCTGTACACTTTTGAAGTTGTATTTAATTAATTTACCTTTTAACACATTTCGATTCAATTAAAAATGTAATTCTAAAAATAATTCATTCTTTTCAATTTCCCTTGTCCAAGACATTTTTTAATGTCATCAATTTTTTAAATATGTTTTAACTTGTATTTCTTGTATCAAAATGTTTTGAACTAAGACACTCATTTTACAAGCTGAAATACAAAAACCAAACGATTGTTCCTTTCCGAAACACATTTTTGGATATTCGTGTTTGCAATGTAGCCTTAATAATGCCCTAATCATGAGCACTTAAAAGTCCGATTCGGGCGTCGAAAATATGCCGTTTGTAAAAAAAGCTCTACGAGCACTTATTGTCCATATTTATTGTCTTTCATAATCACCGTTCATTAGTCGTACACAGACGGACCATATATTTTATGCTCGGCAAGCAAGCAATGTCAAACAAACGTAGTTCGTGGCGGCCGCTGAGCGCGTTGTCGGGCAAGTCTGCTGGAAAGTCGTATAATCTCTTTTGACACAGACTTTCCGACTGGAATCCCACGCCGCTAACACGGCTCGGTGGCAATATTAGCGCCAATCGACGAGCAAAAGACAAAACCTCACTGATAAATGGAGTCAGTCGGCGGGAATGTAAAAGTCACGTCGGACCCGGCGCGAGGTAATGGATGAGGTCAATATTTATCATTGGCTGCGTAATTTAAGGTGCGTTTAACAAATGGAGAAGACGCGAGGGAAAACAAACAAGAAAACACGACAACGTAGGTCTGGGTAACAGGAAAGGCCAAAGAAGAAGGGAGGGGGAGGCCAGGGGGACTTGGAAGACGAAACCGCCGGTGCGAGGTACATCAAGCTAGGGAAAGAGAGAGCCAGTCAAAGATGCCGCCACGGAATCTTTTACCAATGCCTGTGAGCGATAAAGACACCCGAGTCGAGTCGCACGAAAGTAACAAAGACAGAGCCGGCCAACATTACGAACCCCAATAATAGCACCAGAATTTATATACCTGCACGAACCCGCTGGAGTGGGCCATACGACTGACTGAATGCCCCGACACCAGGGGTGCACCAAGCTGGGGCACATGGGCATATCCAACGCCAAAAAATCTTATGCACAAATTCTCTTCAATTCTGTTTTAACATTGTTCTCTCTATTGCATACGACTTTTCGCAACTCACCGAAACGCACTCATATCATTTGTTTTAATTGATGTTAATTTTTTTTTTTTTTTTTTTTTTTTTTTTTTTTTTACA
>JABFPJ010002187.1:0-20881 GCA_022817425.1 Gryon sp. ZL-2020
CAGTAAAAACTCTATTATAAGTACAAGAAAACTTAAATTACAGTGAAAACTCTATTATAAGTACAAGAACAATTGACTTACTGTAAAATCTCTATTATAGGTACAAGAAAAAAATTCAATTGCAGTAAAAACTCTATTATAAGTACAAGAAAACTTGAATTACAGTGAAAACTCTATTATAATACAAGAACAATTGACTGACAGTAAAATCTCTATTATAAATAGAAGAAAAAATTGAATTGCAGTAAAAACTCTATTATAAGTACAAGAAAACTTGAATTACATTAAAAACTAGAATTACAGCAAAATTTTATTATTTTTTATTGAAAAATGTATGAAAATCGGATTATAATAATTATTCTATAATTTGAACTCTCCAAAAAGGCACTTGATAACATGGCATTAAGATAATAGCGTATCATTAAACTTGATTAAATCGTGTGCCAAACACTCTTTCAACCACAACACGTCGCTCGAACGCAGTAATGAATCCTCGAAACAAAAATTATATGGGTATCTAATTGAGTCATCGAAACTATTTATATATTCCAAACCCAATAACAAGTTATATTCGGTGCCCCGACGGAATATCAATTGCAAGTTGCTCTCTCGTTGCCATTTTGGGATTCTGATTTAAATTGTTTCGAAAACTTTTTCATCCAATGTTTTTGCTTGTCGTATCACTTTTTTTATTCATTTTTCGTTTAATTGATATACGATGTTACTTCAACAATATCACTTTTTTATCATCGAGTTAATATCAAAATGAATAAACACTTTTATTGGACATTAAAAAGTCCGACAAAGTCATAAGTTAAAAAAAGCATAAACATCAAAAAAGTGGGAAAAAAAAGTTTTTTGATTTATTGTAAAGTGAAATGTCGTGTATTTAATTTATAATTTAATTTATTCAGTAGACGAGAAATTTGAGATTTAATTTGATCAACGTGTAATTAAAAGGTAAAATAACATTATTTGTCCATTTGCTTAATAATTCAAAGTAAAATGATGATCAAATAACGATTTTCAAAGAAGTTAATTATTGTCAACGTGAAATAGTAAATATTTAAATTTGAATGTTCGAGTTCATTCTAAGTCATAAATATTATTGGCCGTCACATAAAACACAAATTATTGCGCTTTGTTAAAGCTCGTCTACGAGAAGTTAAAAATAATGAATATTATTGGACAATCTTCAATCTAAATATACAAAACTTATTTTTAAGTTTCAAAAGTATTGTCAAAAAAATGTATTCAAATGTAATTGAAATTATATATAAAAAAGTATTATTTCATACAACTTCCCACAGGAACGAAAATATATTTCAAAAATTATGTATGAAAATATATTTTTCATATATAAAAATATATATTTTTATATATATTTTTGTCTACATTTTTGCCGAAAATATATTTTTTTATATTAAATTTATATATTAAATATATATTACATATATATTATATATAATATATAATTAAAATATAAATTAAAAATATATCAAATATATATATTCACAATATATTTATATATACTTACAATTAATTTATATTTAAATTTTATATATTTTATATAAAAACCGACAAAAAAATATATACTTTACATATATATTTTTGTCTATAAAATTTGATCCCAACTCAATCTGAAAATGTGCATTTTTGAAATGATTATCATATCACTTCTTAACATCAAATTTTGTGACAAAAAATTGCACATTTAATTGAAAAATCTTTTGTTCTCTGAAATGAGCTTGAAAGTAAACGATTGCATGACAGTTTATAAGAGTCAGCTTATATCTCATACACTTTTGTCTTTTTATTTTGCACAAATTTGACTCTTTTCACGAGAAAGACACATTCTTCCCCCATGACATAAAGAATGTCTCGATTGCACAAAAACCATTGACCCAAATTCGTTCATTTATGACAGCATTTTTATCGCGTTTCTTTTTCTCTGTACACTCGTTAGATATTACTTCCTGATTTGTATTCAAATTGACTCTATGATCTTTTACCTACGCAAGTGGATTATCGTCATTTCACGACAATCTAAACGATTTCAAAGTCAAAAGTTTCTTTTTTTTTCTTTTTTTTTTTTTTTTTGCTTTTTATAGTAATAATAATAATAATAATGATAATGTGGTTTATATAATTGCAGTTGTGCAAGAAAAGTAAGTTCTTAAAATGGTCGTAGCAATAAATAAAGGTGTCTGAAATGAAAGTGAGAAAATTTAGTTGTACGACGAGAAAATGCTTCTCTTCGACGTTTTCTCTCGCGAAGATGCGAGAGAATTGACGACGACAAAAATGTCGTATCGTTTGTTCCCTCTCGTATTTTATCGTCTTGTCACATTTCTTGGAAGTAATCTGTGCGAACATTTCTCAAGATCATTTTCTATAAAAATCCATCCCCCGAAATTAAAATAAAAGCATGAAATGAAATTATGATTTATTTGCTTTTATCAAACGTACGGATAATTTACAATATAATAATTTGATATTTTTTTTCATATTTATACTTCATTATCTTCACTGCCAAATTCGCGCTGAATTTCGGCGAAAGTTTTGCCTTTGGTTTCAATCATGAAGCATGCAACGAAGATGACGCTGATGAAGCAAATCACGCAATAGACGAAGAGAACAGCGCCGGCACTCGTCGCACTTATGATAGAATCGAACGATATCGTCACAAGCGAGGCGAGGGTCCAATTCAAAAATGCCGCGCTTGATGACGCGACGCCCTTCAATTTTGTCGGGAATATTTCGCCCATATATGCCCAAGGTATCGGTCCTAAAAGCCAAGCATTTTTATTGTTAAAAGTTTTATTTTTTCTTCTTGCTTTGTTCCTGTCTTCAACCAGTACTTTAGTTTTTTGCATTTTTACATACTCAATGACACTCTCAAGAGCGAAGAACGTTCTTATCAATTTGCTTTGCATTCAATTTAAGTCCGACCAGAAACCCGGACGATATAATCGCATACATTAATGTCATATAATTATCTCACTTTATTCGAAAGCAATTGATTATAACGAAATAAGCAATGCATTAAGAACGAAAAATGAAAAATTGGACATTTTGTTTTGGTTTAATTAAGGATGAGTGGAATTTAAATTCTGTTCAGATTAAGCAGAATGTTGATAAGTATAATTAAAAATTATGACTAATTCTTTTTTCTTAATTTTTTGAAAACAAAAACAATCCACACAACTTGATCTTTTGAAAATTGACTTGCTGAACAAATATAAATAAATAATTGAAAACTTGATTTGCTGAACGAAATAATGTTCATCAACTTCACCTGCTCCAATGCAGAAGGCCAAAATGTAAATGCTTAATGCAGTAATTGGTAACCAGCCAATGTCATCGACTATTTTTGGATTGTCTTCTTTGACGACAAAAAATATACCCAACGCAAGCAGACAGATGCCCATCATACTCTCAGATAAAACCATGAGAATCTTCCGGCCCAACTGTGAAATTTCATTAGTTGAAGACGAGTTTTAAATTAATCATAAAAGTGCATTTCAATTAAACGTATATTTGCATTCTCAAACCTTGTCAATTAGCGCAATGGACACGAGGCAACCAATCACTTGAACTACGCCTAAAATCACGCTCTGCACGAGCGAATCCATTTGAACGGCCGTCATCTCGAAGATGGACACGCCATAGAAAATGACCACATTTATGCCGCACAGCTGTTGCGCCGCCATCAAGCCATACGCGACGCCCAAAGTTTTCTGAACTGAGCGCTTTTTTAGTACTGACATGTTCAGTCTTTCGGAACTTGTTACTGCCTGTATTATTCAATGTCAAGAATATCAATCAAATGGTCATTTTTGTTTCAACCAAAAGTCACTTTGTTGAACAAAGTCAGAAAATAGTCTTTCCAACTTTTGCAATTTTTTATTCTGATTACTTTAAAGTCTTGAATATCCGGTTCAATGTCATAATCGGGACCTCTTAAACGTCGCAAAACTTTTCGGGCAGCTTCTTCGTCAGATTGCAGAATATAAAACAGAGGACTTTCGGGCATAAAAATCAATGTTATTCCACACACGAGTGGTGCAAGGCCACAGAGCATGGAAATTGTGACAACATCGTAGGTAAAACCTGTACAATATGCGTACAATATTCCACAGACCAGAAGCAACTGGAAGAAAACACCTAAAACACCTAATGTAAAATTATAATTATAAAATTAAATGAAGATATAAAAGAAAAAGTTTAAAAAGTGAAGTAGGAATTTAATTCTGGGATAAAAGTATGATAAATGACCTCGTATTTGTTTTTCCGATATTTCGGCAGAATACATTGGCGCCACAACACAAAACATGCCACCTAAAGCGCCGGTGAGAAATCGACCGGCAACATAAAGCGGCACCGACGAATCAGCGACGATGATCAGGATCCAGCCGAGAATAAATGGCGCCACCAGCCAAAGCATCGTACGTTTTCGGCCGATGGAATCGACTATCAGTGACACCACTATCACACCCAAAGCCGCGCCAACCGGAAGCACGCCTGCGATCAGGCTCGTTTGAAAGACTCCCAAACCATGCTCTGTCTTGAGTAGCTCTGTCACTGGGGCACTCCAACCGAGGGCACAACCCAAAGAAAAACCACCCATGCATGCTACACAATTTTTGCATTAATATTTGAAATGAAATGAGAATTAAATTATAAACTACTTCAAAGTTGAATATGTAAATTTCATATCAATTGAATTCATTAATTTTTTTTAATTTGCTATTTCTTATAAAATATTGTTGGGATTATTTCTAATTAATTGAAATAAAAAATGCATATTTATTTTTGATTAAAAGATGTCTGCAATGCATGACTTTTTAATTTTACTTTAATAAAAAAAACAAAAAGTAATAAATGTTTGTTTAAATTTATTGTAAAAATTTAATCATTTAGGTACGAGAAGAGAGAGATGTCACAATATAAAAACCTGCAAGACTGGCAAAATACTGCGGAATTCGTCTTCTCGCCACCGACCAATCCCAATTTCCGTGCGCGTTTGCCATTTCGGAAATTCGCTTGGTAAAAACCGTAGAGTCTTGTAAAACAGGAAGGTTAACTTTGACAGCGCGATTCCGAGCTCAATCAGAAAGTTTTTTTTATTTTTTTTTCTTCAACAGTCCAGTCACGAAAACGAAAAAGACAATCGGACGTTCAAGTAAAAACAAAAGAGATGAGAAACAAACAAAAAACAGTCAACTTTAAAAACAATTTTTTTTTAATATTTTAAATGAAAATAAGGTTAATCTAGAAATGATATTATGATAATTTTTGTATTTGTCAAATATCATTTGAAAAGTAAAATAAAATAAATGTAAAATTGAAAAAAGTTAAGAAAAAAGGAAATTGGAATCGTAGTTTAGAAGTTTCATCGAAGGACGGAATATTTGTTGGATGAATTTCCGTCCCTCTCAAGGGAAAAAGTGGCGTCGCCTTCGTCCTGTCATCACGCCCTGTTACTCTTTTTAACGACATACAAATTCTATTAGAATATCACAATCTGCATCTGACAAGTCACGAATGTATCACATCGCTTATCGAATTTGAACGCTCACTTCATTATGACAAAAGCGACATCATATTTGAAAACAAATGTGATGACAAAAGAACCTTCTTCATATCAAATATAAACATCTTTATATCTTTAAACAAATTCAATTCTAAAATAACATTTCAAGTAAGTTTAATTTCAAATTATAAATATAAAATAAAAAAAATCTCTGCAATTATTTTAAAATGCAATGACTTTTAAAATCAGGAAAAGAACACCAAATTGTTTGGAAGAAAATGGACATTTCGTGTAGTGACATAGTAAAGCATACAATTTTGCAGACGGAGTCGAATCACGATTCGTCCTTCGTAGCGGTGCGATGCTTTTTCAGCATCTAAGAAGAGGACTAATTGTCTATATATACGAGTTTGATGTTGGAGAGAGAAAAGAATTTGTCCATCTGCGATGTCGACGAATTCTCGACGGCGGATAATGATGCAAGCGTACAAGCACCACTACTATTTGATACTAACACTACTGTAAATCGAACTTCTTCTTCTTCTTCGTGAACGTGACACAAATTACGAGTACGAGAAAATGCAAGCACTGGAGATATTTCAGTTTGTTTGTTCAATTTGCTTTGAATTTTCATTTAAATTGCAGTCATGAATTGCTGCTGGATGAATGAAATCGTTTAATGGCTTATAAAAAAAATACTTTTGTCACCACAAAGTTGTGGTTGAGTGAATTAATATTTTGTTGTTTCAACGAAAAAATAAAATAAGATAAAATTAAAGTATAATTGTAAAAGTGTTTATCTAATCTTTGAAAAAAGAAATAAAAAGACTTTTGCAACCCTACGCAAAAATAGAAGATTGAATGATAAAGTTCGTAAATGTGCATTGTGTTGATTCAGTATACGTTTTGTATTCCGTCATAATGTCCTAAGGGCTTTTATTGTTATCATTGTTTTGCGCATCGCAAGTAAGGAACAGTCGCGAGTAATTGAAACGTTATCACGCTTTCGTCATGACGTTTTGCTTTGCGTGTAGCCCACGGCACGTACGCGCTACTACATTGATTGTTGTCTTCTTGTACATTTATAATACAAATACGACTGTCGTATTTACACGTACAAACAATAAACCACCAACCATTTTGCTTGCGAATATCAAAAGCCAATTATTCTTCATTTTCTTCTTGTTACGATTAATCAGTATTATTTTATTTCATACTTCTTCTCTCAATGAAGATTATGTATATGATTTTGTATATGATTTGTATATGATTCTATAGTTATAAAACCATAAAATACAAATATTTCTTTATTAAGAGAAAATTTAGATTTTTAATTTCATTTTCCAACATTTTAAAAAACATTTTATGAGATTTTCTTATATAGTTTTACGCTTAAAAAGCTACATAAAAATAATTCTTCATTAAGAGAAAAGTCTCTAATCTTATAAACATTTAATTGTTCAAAAAATGTTGAAAAATCAGATTAAGCATCTCAATTTAAAATGTTCTTTTCATGAAAATTGCAAAAAGTGTTACAAGAAAAATGAAAGATAATTATGTTTAATCAAACCTATTATTTTTAATTCAATTTCGTATTTGCAGATTGTCGTGATAACAAAATTGTGTCTTTATGAAGGCAAGTTCGTAGTTCAAGGCACTGGTTGTTTGAGTGGGACAAAAATAGTTACGAATCTCTGTCGTCGTTGTACGCGAAACGAGGAAAGAACTTTACTACGAGAGATATAAACGTCGCTTGGTTTCTTATGGGCTTACGTAAGTCCGTTGGCTGGCGACTTTTGCTGCCTTGAAGGAGGTCGTTGCCGCTGTCAAGCGACTCTGCGTTTGCAACGCAGTTGCAAACGCACACTTTTGCCATCATCCACCATTTATCAAACGCAATTTCAACATTTTATTCAATACTCACCACAAACACAGTCTTTTGCAATCAAAAATCATCTTACCTGTAACATAAATGAGAAAAAAATGTTATCAGAAAATGTTGATCAAAATTCATTGAACAAATTATTTTTTATTTCTTTATTTAAAGTCTTACTTTAAGTAAAATACAAATTTACTTAATTTAACTCAAATTTAAAACTTATTTTTTTATGAACCCATGTTTGCAAGAATCATTGTCAAAAATCATTTATTAGCAAAATATTTGTGTTAGAAATTAAAGAACAAAAAAATTTTGAAAACAAAATTGCTGACAAGTAATGTGTAAATATGCAATGGTGCTCTTTTATGCACTTTTGTTCAAAAATGTCTTCTCATCAGAGTCGAAGAATAATCTTCGTCTTTGTGTTGGTTGAGTGTGAATAGAAGAAAGAAAGAATGCAAGAGAATGACACAGTAAGAAAACAAGAGAGAGAGAGAGAGAAAAGACGAATGAAACGGCGCGTAAATCGTGGCCGAGGCGAGACCGCTCGACCTCGAAATTTTCATTCACAAGTTACTTCGAACGCAGGAAATGCTGCTTTCTCGCAGACGCTTTATGAGTATTCGACGAATAACGAATATGATATATCTGTGTCCTCGAGCATGAAATCTGTTTAACGTCGACTAATAATAACCTTCGTCATTCGACGACGATTTTTAATTAACTTAATAATTATTAATCGTCGGGTTTTCTTATTCGTATGTAAATAGAACTGCTTCTTGTTACTAACTTTTACAAAACCATTTTATCATTTTGCCTTTTTCTACTTCGTTTTGTATATATTATAAATTGACTTTTAATCTGTTCTTTGTACCAGAATCCTTTCTTTCTTTTTTTTCATCCTTAACATAAAGTTTGTAGCAATATTTAATATTGCTTTATTTTTGCGCATTTAGTATTTAGTACATATTACAATATTCAACATCATGTTCAATATTTATTTTTGGATTCAGCATTGTAGCAATTTTTCGTATTGACGCGCGTTATCTGCCGCGAAATAACAAATAAAAAAGGGGTCAACGAAAGGGTGGAGAGCAGTGAGAGAACACACAGTACGAGACACAGTAAAAAAAGAACAGAGAAGAAGAAAGAGAGAGAAAAAGAGAGCAGGCGATAAATGCAAAAGGTGCGGCTGTTTGGCCGGGGCCACCCGCGAGCTTTAGGAGGAGACTCGGATTTCACGGGCGTCGGTCGAGCACCGTCAACCCGGACCCGATCGACCGTTAAAAACGAGTCTCGCGCGAGGGCTTATCTTTCTCGCGCTTGAATTCGTTCAATACGGACCTTTATCAACGCAGATACTTGAATATCTATTCAATATCAGTACATTATTTATGCAATAATTTGATTAATAACAATAAAATAAACAACTTCAAGTTATTTATATATAATATTTCTTTAATTTTAAGATACACTGATAATAGATCTTGCATTTTTACTGTTTTAAATAGCATTATTGATTTGTTAGTAAAAATGCATTAAATTTTCCTTTAGAGAACAGTAAAAAGTTTTATTAATATTTACATTATTTTCTAAAATACTACTATTATTTTTCATAGCAAATTTTGATGGGTTGGATTCATAATGCCAATCAAAACAGTAAATTTGCAGGATTTAGTATCACATAATAATATTTATATTTGTTGTGTATTAATGATAATAAATTGAGAAACAAAATTGAAATAATGTTTTGCAAAATTAGAATAAACATTTATTATGTTATATTTAACTTCACTTTATTTCAAAGTGAAATTTACTTTACCATCTTTCACAGTAAAATTTGTTATCTTTTCGCAAGTTCTCAGTATAACTGTCATTTACACTAAAAATTCATACCACATCTCAGTAAATACATACCTCACAAAATAACTATCATTTTACTTGAGCAAAGATACGATCATCGCGAAAAATATATGTATTAAATAATGATCACGTGATCCTTGACTTTTGGCTAAAGAAGCAGGTGTGTAGACCGGAAGTAGCGTAAGTTTCGCGTAAACAGCTCATTTGTTAAAAAAAAAATAAGGGGCATTTTAAACAACAGCACAATCGCATTTACTTAATGAATGCCTTTGTTTAATTACCCGTCAAGTCTTGCTCTCACCCGAGCAAACCTCATTTTCGATTTGAACATGCTGCTGAATTATATTTCGTTGTTCGTCAATTGTTGCTGATTTTCTGTGTGTTTCTTCCACGTTTTGTACTCTTTATTTTTTTTTCTTTTTCCTTTTATATTTATTACGTCCGTAAAAGTGCATAATCACGAATTCCAGCGAGCCATTTTGTCGCCTTTATTCGCGTCTCGCCATAATAAATTGCAATCAACTTTCTATAAATAAATAATGTTTGTTGCAACAAACATGTGTCTGTGTGTGTGTTTGTGTGTGTGTGTGTGTTTTATTGTGCTAATATTTATGACGAGTCGTTCTTATTGAATTCCATACTTTGGGTGTGAAAATTCTTATGTTAAAATAAACGTAGGAAAAGTCAATTGAAATTATAGTTTCTAATTTATTGTTTTTCGGTTTCATTGCAAAAATGTAACAGAATACTGGTTTTATTTTTTTATTTGTTTTTATTTTTCAAAGATAGCATTAAAGTGAAAAGTGGTGCAAAAAATTTTTACAGGAAAAGTTTAACGAGTAATTAAATTAACTCAATAAACAAAAGTCAACTAACGAGAATTGCTAATAAATAACTAAAAACTTGTTAACTGAAAAGTGAAAAATACCCATACGAATGAAAAATACATATTCAAGTGTGATTTCTTGCCACTATTTATATATAGAAAATATAAATTATATTTACATATATATTTTCGAAATTTATAAAAAATAAATATTTATAAAAAAAATATATTTTAGTCTGTGAGGGATAACTTGGTTTGTCAACTAAGTTAAAATATAATAAAATTGACTAAATATTTTTTTCAGTCCAACTTAAAGTTCAGTTTAATTAGTGTTACAAATTGGAGCAAGTAAATATATTAAGTAACACTAATCTAGGTAAATCAGACTAATCTTTCGTTAGTGTATTTATATCATAAGGGAGAGGAATATACTAATTAGTAAAGCAAATAGTTTGAATGAGTTGGAGCTTTAACTGTAGCTGACGTTGAAATAATATAGCGTCATTAAACGAAGTAGGTAACCTGATCGGAATAGTAGCAGTTTGTTAAGGCACATGTGATCAGATAATGGAGCCACAAAGAGCACTTGACAAATCGTCATTAAGATAATATTTTGGACGTCTGATCAGGCGTAAAAAGAAAGAACAAAAACGGAGAAAGAAAGATATACAAAGCAGAGAAAGATAGAGACAGCAAGAGATTAAACAAGACTGACGCTTGTTCGACGTTGGCTTGACCCTGACCCATTAATCTTGCGAGCGAACCCACTTTCCAAAAAAAAAAAAAATAATAATAATAATAAAATACGATACGAAAAAGATACGAAACCTAAGCTCTCTATTTTGTCATCTTAGACCACGTGGTCTTTGTTGTTGTTGTTGTGACGAAATATTTTGAAACTGCGCAGTAAGGGATCACGTGACTTGGCCAGGAAGTGCGGCTCGCAAATTTTTGACAAACAGCGCCCCAAAGCATCATATTGCGGAAGCGCAAATGATGACGGAAGAAAGAGAAAGAAAGAGGGGAAAAAAGGTAGACAAAGAAAGAGGGAAAAACTGGGGGAGCCACGACTGCAGACAGCTGTCAAGTGTCCTTCAAGCTTTTGCATTTAGGCAGAAAGCCCGGGACGAAGATGGTAGATGATTGAGGCAAGAGAAGAGAACAAGAGAAAAGTGGTGAGGCAGGGGGGAAACGCGATGCAGTCCGTCTCGCAAAAACAGTAAAAAGACACGACGCCAATTGCAAAGAACGCCTCGATGCCCCCAGCCAATCCATGTCATAATTCAAGAGAAATATTTTTTCGGACTCTTTTTTAGGGTTCTCATGGCTTTTTTCATTTTCCAAGTGGGAATAGGTTTTCTTCTACACTGAGAAATATGAATAATTACAATTATTAACTGTATAGGCATATTTACTATAATTATCTTTTTTAGATATTTAAAGGAAATATTAGATAGTGCATTTGATTTTTTAACCATTGCCTTTATTTTCTATCAGTTTTCATTATTATTTAGAATTGGTTTGAAAAAATCAAGAAATTTTTATAATTTAATCCAAAATTGATGAGTATTTCATTTTCAAAATTGTTATATAATAAAATTAAGGAGATATTAAATTGCATGACATAAAAATTGTATAAAAAGCTTGTTTCAATTATCTCAACTAAAATAACATGTAAATTAGTTTTGCCATTTTCTCTCAAAAGTTTATCTTTATCTTTGTCTTATACTATTTTTCATGCGAGAGAATTGAAAATACAGAATACGAGTAATAAGACTTTGTCAGATGAAATAACAGTCGTTTTAAAGCATAAAACCGTATTATATAATGACGATATATTTTATGTTGAAGTTACAGACGACATATCGAAATACATGTTTTGTTTCTCACACGTGTATTTTTAAATGAAATGCTTCACATCTGTAACCGTTCGTATACATTAAATGAAGCGTAACTTGTTTTTTACTTTTTTTTTTGCTTTCTTTATTTCGTTTAACAAAAAATCTGTCACACGATAAATTTCATTTCATATTAAAATGTAAATTATTTTCTGATGAAATGTAATAATTTAATGGATATATTAAGAATAAAAATGCCATCGATTTATAAAATGCCAACACTTTTGAATATATTTTAACAAAAATAAATTAATTAATGTGTTGTAAAATTCGCACATTTTATTCGCAAAAGTTCGGCCTCCTTCGGTATAATAAATTAAATATATCAAATGTCAATGTTTCTTTAGTTCTCCCTTTTTTGCGTCTTACAAAAAATGACTTTATGTAATCAAACATCTGATTCGACAAAAACACTGAATTATGTGTCCTTGAACGAAAGTGTATCCGATTCTTTGTTCTCCGTTCCAAATTCAGCTATTAAACTATGTCTAAACCAAAATTATTATTTTTTTTTCACTTCCCTCGATTTTCCACGATTGAAATCCGATGCCATTAAGTTGGTCAACACCGACTGGATTGAACTAGGTCATCTTTTGAATAAATATTTTTCTCCGCAATAACTAACAATTCCACTCAATCATCAAATTTCCACGAAGAAGAAAAAAAAGTGGATACACAAGATGTAAAAAAAAACTGGAAAAGACCTTGAAAGCTCTTTCAAGGACGCCGAAATTAAACGACGAGCGAAGTAAAATTCGACTGCGGAATAGTCAACGGGAAAAGAGATTTTCAAAAGGATACACAACGGCAACACAATAGGTCTTTCTTTTCTCAGACCAATGTTGGTTTCTTTTATTCGCACAATTCTCGAACATAACGGAAGAAACCGGATGAGTCGACGTTGGTACGGAAGGAGCCAGAATTGTGGGATTCTTTTTTTTCTGTCTTTCTCTCTTTTATTTCCTTCTTCGTCTGTTTTTTCATTTTCTTTTTTTTTCTATTCTCTTTATATCTTGGTATCGTTCTCCTTTTTTGACAACAAGACGATCTGTCTACTTCCCATCCTTCGCGTGTTTTTCTCTTACTCGTTTTATCGACTTCTCCGTCTGAAATGTTGGGAAGAAAAGATATGACGAGAAAAGCGCGAAACAGAATTCAGTCGAGCGCAAATTCAGAACTGAGTGTATTGACGGATAGGTTTCAATGTGAAATATTCAGCCATGAAACTATTATCTTCCAAATATCAGAGTTGGATATTTTTAATCAAAACCAGAATATATATAAATGTAAGCAGAATATATATGTATATGAATTTGCACTAAAGATAATTGCAACAAATTAAAATGAAAAGGTTTTTTTTACACTTTATTTTGGTTAATTAAATAAACCGAAATAAAATTTGCACTTAGATTGTATTTGCATTAATTAAAAGTAAGACGAAAAAAGTTATTTCATGAACAGCAAAATCGTCTAATTAAAGTTAATTGCAGTTAATATCTTTTGCGCTAATTATTATAATAAACACGTAAAACGTTAATACCGTAAATTATAATTTGACGTAATAAAATGCACTGCGAATTAGCGGAATTGAATATTCAAAGTATATAGCCAGCTAAAAGCACAAGCTGACAATTAAATTAATAGAGTTATCAGACTCGAGTTATCTTCTTCCCTGGAACTTGGGATTCTTCGTAAATAATAATGAATGAAGAAAAAAAATCAAAGAAAAGAAGAGAACTAAAAAAGACTGTTTGAAAGTTTAAAATTGTCGTTTCAATGCAAAACAACATCAACTGTCAATAATATCAGGTATTGAATTATGTCAATGAGAAAACAGAAATCCAAATTGGATTTCTGTTTCAAAGCAAATCCAAACTTGGCTCTATCATGGCTTCCATTTTACACTCAAATTTCGAATAATCAATCTTACTTTAAAGCAACATCAGTGACACTTTTCTTCGTCTTTTTTCATTCATATTTTATTTATTTTTTTTTTCTTTCACGAAAATTTGCAGCCTCGAACTTACATGAAAATGGCATATCGACGTTTCCTTTCGAACAAGGTATTTCACTCTGCGAAATTCGGTAAAAGCGTTTAAGGAAATCGATGACAACTGATAGTCTATCGTCTGGCATTTTGCCATGGCTTGGGCCAAAATTGCATCAAAGTTTCAGAATCCGCCACTATTTTGTGCCGCTCTCGTGAATAAGTGATACTTTGGCAGGTCAGCCTTCAGCATGACTTTTTGAATATCAATGTTTGATAGCCAAGCCATTTTCATTGACATACGACAACAAGAGGGGCTTTGCAACTTTTATTATCGAGCTTCCCAAAACCAGTTTTCATTCTCTCAACTCTGACTTTCTTAATTTATAACGTCAATATAACAAATACGAAGGTCAACTGAAAAAAAGACCGAAATAACAGAAGAACACAATCAACTTTACTTACAACATTTTTCATTATGAAAATGCAAAAAAAAAAGACAGAGAAAAAAAGACGATAAAAAGTACAAACAAAGCGTCAACTTAATAATTTAAAAATGTAAAATATGTTTGAAAAATGTACAATAATCATAAAATTGCTTAAAAAATGAGACGTTTGGTGGAACAAAGTATTTTGGATGATGTCATGTCGTACCTAATATACAAATGTTGGACATACAAAAATGTCGTAGATCTTGTTGGTCAATGCAGATGATATTTTTAGCTAAACTTCTTACGTTACATGTGTGTATAACCGGGAGTCAAATTACGCGACTTACATGCACGTGACAACACGACGGCACATAACCACAGAACTGTGTCGATCGCAGTACTCGAATAACGTAAAATCTTTCTTGAAATGAATATATACGACTTGCTTTATAAGGATAATCTTACAATACCATTTTTCTTCTCAATTTTTTTTTCAATTTTTTTTATTATTAACATTTTCTTTCTTTTTCTCAACGAAATGAAGTTTCCTTTATTTGCATTAAACACATTTTGCCGTGAAATCAGAATTGTATGCATTTTTTTGTTGTAATTTAGTAGCAGTAAACTCAATTTACGAAGAATTTGTTTTAAACTGGAGTTACTTTATCGCTGCTTTTTGTGCAAACACAGAACATAATTTGAGCGGCTTGGCTAAGCACGATTTACTCAGTTGCCTTATCAGAGAAACGAACATTGTCGACTTTATCTTTAAGACACGCTGGTTTCGACTATAACTCACGACAAGAATTGTCTTCCGAACCGTCTAACAGTCAAACAACACTGTGTTAACACTGCGTGGACTTGTGATATATTCTATTTCTAGTCTTATATATATTTCTTTTTTCTTTTAAAAAATGAAATACAATGCAATTTAGAATAATTGAAAGAAACATTATTGCCAATGTTAGTTGGATTTACAAAAGTAATCACAATAAATAAGTTGATTTAACAAATGTTTGATGTTTATGATCAAATGAAAGTGAAATGTATTTCTCCCAAGAACCAATCTGATAAACTAAACCCAAGTCCAAAAGCCATTGCAAATAAGAAGAAAGTTTGATTGAGTTTTCGGAATCGTCATCGATCGCCATCAGCCGTTTCATTTGCGGAAGCAACATTGGTAAGGATCTGCGAGATTTCTCCACGCATTACTCATTCAACAAATATATCCTATTTTCCTTCTTTTTGCAGCGCGATACTAATGACAATTCATGGCGCATTATTGCCACGCATCGATCCAACTAATCTCTCTAACGAAGTCCGAGTTGCCCGGTTTTCGAGCCAAGGGAAATAGTTGGCGCGAAATCCAATAAAGTGGCTATCAGATCCGACCGCTATCTGTGCTCCCGTGAGATATCAGTTATTGAACGCTTTCAAAATGAAATGAAAAACAAAAATAAATGCAACGTAACAAAATTATCAACGAAAAAAGTGGGATTAAAAGAAGAAAAAAAAAGAGTGTTGCGTGAATTATTTATTATATCTATTCTACGTTTGGGGTCCAGTTTATTTATACTCGAATACTATCAGAAAAGATACTTTTATGCCGAGTCAAACAGATAAATACGCCGGTATTTTAAACTGTTATGAAATTTAATGACCGTCTTGGATATTTATCTAAACTGTCTTGAGTTGCGCAAATATTCGAGAGAAAGAGTCAGACCAAGAGAGAACGATACAGAAAAAAAAACTAGTTTGGTATTCCAGTAGCAAAGCTTAGTTGAGAGGTAGAGTCATCGATACGTTGGATACATTTGTACATGACTTTCGCGCAATTACGTACGCAGAATATGATTTCCTCATTGTTTTTTCCACTTACAAATATATCTTTTGATTTATTTATAGTCATGTATTATTCATTTTACATAAAGAAAGATCTTATGTGTATGTACATGTGTAGAATCAATTTCAGAACAAAAAATAATTTATGTTTTTATAGATTTTTTTTTCGTTTTTCTTTCTTTACTTTTATTCTATTATTTTAGGCAAAAAGTTTTTTTTTTTTTTCATTTTTTGGTTTTAAGGTGATTCTTCAGTCGAATTTGCAGCTTCTCTCTTCTACTAATAGAATCACCATTCGCTCTATCCTTTTTGCTCTTATACAGCTGAAGAATCACGTTAACTCAAAACAAAAAAATTGTAAAGTTCAATAAAATTTGAGTGTATGAAACAAGTTGTTTTAACTAAGAATGTTTAAAACAAAAGTAATGAAATACATTCTCCATATACTAAATCAATACTAACCACGATTTTCATTCATGCAACTAAAATTAATTCCACACAATACATCTCCAAAACTGGGTCACTTGGCTGTACAATGCTTGTTTACTTGGTTCAGTCGAATTTCAATGATGATTAGTCTAAGATCGAGAGTTCTCGGTAGACTGAAAATGAATTCAGTTGAATTGGATTAATGCTTATGAAGTGGTAAAAGTGGCTAAAAAAGAAAGGACAGAAAGGAAGGACAATTGGTGGAAAAAATGTTGGTCCAAAGCGAATTTGGAAAGTAATATGTAGGCGCCCTTGTTGGCGCCTTTGTTGGTCGTGTGGCACGCGCCCCATTGTTGTAATTGACAAGTGAACTGACAAGCCAGCTGTCCCACAAAAAAAAAAAGAAAAAAAAAAACAAAGTGCGTTCTAAGCCAAAATCCGGATCGTTAGGACCTACGAGAGGGCAGTTTTCGCTCTTTATGTTGTTTTCTTTCTCTTTCTTTTTTTTCGTCTTTTCTCGCTCTATGTGAACAAGTAGGGTGAGACGCGAGAATCGAGCGTGTGTATTGCCTACCTGTAGCGCACAAAAAGGTCCCGGGACCACGTAACTGCGCAACATCATATCCCCCCGAAACTTAAATAGAGAATACGCAATTATTGTTCACAAATCAATGTCCGATTACTCGATTTTCAGATGGAAATGTCCCCTATGGTCATTCAGTGTTCTGAAATTAAGTAACTTTAGAAGTTGGGTGATGTTTAATGTTCACTATATCATCGCAGTGAATTTTCGTTTAGTCTATTCTAATCTTACAGTTACAACCATAGATCCTGCAACCCAAACGGACGAAAATATATCCAACATTTTATAGACAAAATATATCTCTAACTATATACTAAATATATTTAATTTTTTTTTTTGGATATTACATTTATTGCCGCTTTTTATATAAAAAAGATATATATTTGTATATAAAAAAGATATATATTGAGGATATATAATTCCTATATTTTATAACAAAATATTTAAACAAAAAAATATTTATAATTTTATTTGTTAATGAAATTGATATTATTGATTATATATTTAACTTATTATGATAAATTTTCATTTTTCAGTTTCTTTAAAAATCTTCGAATCTGAGAATTGAACCCAAGTCTTTGAGATGTGTAGTCTTGAACTTTGCCACTGAAAATGTTACTATTATTTAGTAGAGTTAAAAGTATATTCAATATATATCTTGTATATGTATTGTTTCTATATTTTATTATATATTTATTTTAATATATACAAATTATATAAATAGTATAGTCTAATTTATATAATAAATATAACTGTATAATAAATTTTTCGGTATATATTCTGGATATATATAAAATATAAATACTAGATATATATCCAGAGGATATATATTTATATATATCTATGTTTATATATTTTATATATCTCGTACGAAATATATCTTAGGATATATAAAAAATATAGTTTGGTATATATAATATATACATTTTCTTAATATATATCTTTTAGTATATATGATGGATATATACAAAATATAGAATATATATCCTGTTTATATTTTCGGATATATTTTTGTTCGTGTGGGATAAACTTACTGTTTTCAATAGTATTATCGATCTATCTTCAAAAAAATCATCAAATTTCAGTGTGAGAAACAGTAATTTATAAAGATTTCTTGCTGTTTTTTCACAGCAAAATTTGATGAATTTTTGCTGATGGATCCATAATGTTATTAAAAGAATAAAAATGCAAAATCTATGATTCTGGAAGTAAAAACAATATTCATATGAATTAATTTCTTGTAATCAAGTTAAAATAAAACGACTATATCGATGTTGAAAATGTATATTTCATATTTTATAAACCGAAAAAAACTATTCCTTAACAAAAAAAAGAATACATCGTTGCATATCTAAACAAAATTCTTGACAGGTCAAAAAAGGGAGCAACAATAAAGTTGAATAAAAATGAAAAAAGGCGGAATGCTCATTTTTCGGGAAAAATGGAAACCAATTTTTATGTGACTATTTTTACGATGGCTTTTTCTCTTGTCTAAAATCATGTAAAATATGTTACTTCTTTAAACCGAAATAACATAAAGTTCAAAATTCAGGCACTGCGATAGCATATAAAGTTATCTTTATTGCCGCTGGCATGAATGGCTGGAAATGTCGTAAGATTATTGACGCTCATAAAAGTGTATCTCATTCAATATTTGCCTCTTTCATTCCGAACCGACAAAATTTTGCGCAAAATGTGTCCTCTTGTGAACAAAACAAAATCGACTTTAGTTTTAATATACTTTTGAAGATTGATTTTTTTTTCTATAATATATAATAAGTAAAGTCACGTCAATCAGAGACCGCCCGGTCGTTCTCTACTTTGCACGTTTTGTATTTCCATTATGATCACGTGGTATAAAGAAAGACTGGCCCCTATGGCAATTTTCATCACACGATCGACAGCTGTTAATGCGCCCCCGTCGAATTTGATTCGCTTTTTTTTCGAGTGTTTCTATCGCAGTGCACAAAGCGAGGGAATAAACGTATAAGATTTCCTCGCTGGGGCGAGAGACCAAAAGTACATCATTAAAAGCACATTTTTATTTAATCATCTGGGCCCAACTGTCAGCCTTTTTTTTTGATAAGAAATTATATATTTGACCCGTCAATTTTCGCCGGAATAAGTCATTCTGATTTCATCAATTTCAATACATTTTATTGATATGATATTTTATTGAATATAAATATAATGTATATATAATATACATTATATTTATATTCAATACATTTACAAATTAACATATAAAAATTGATAGAGGAACAACATTGTATTTATCCTCTTTATTATTAACAATTCAATACATTTTATTAGCTGATTTTATTTATGAAAATAGAAGTTTTTTTCTTTTATTAAAAAAAACTATTATTTAAAACAAAAATGAAGATACAAAAATACACAGCAAAAAATAGTTTGCTCAATTTATTAATATTCAGTACAAAATGTTGTTAATTAATTATAATCGATCTTATTTGAAGAATATTTTATACTTAATATAAGATTATGCTTACTGAATATAAGAAAATACATATATTTTGTACAGTTTTATATTAAAAAAATATTTTGTTATCTTCATGTTTATCTTAATGTTTAAACAATTCATTCTTAACCATTTAAATTTATTTCAAAAAGTTAACTTTTGTAATGAATTAAAGTTGACTCAAAAATATTTATTGTTACTTTTTTGCATTCAAAGTTAACAAATGCAATGATGAAAAAGCGTGATTAAATAAATGACGTTTAAATACACGTGAAATGCGCGCGTTTAAAATGAAACGCGATAAATTGTATTTGCGTGTAAGTACAATATGATTTCACGGTGTCGTCGCCGACTCTCAGAAGTGAAAGTTTTATGGGGGAATATGGGTTACTGGATCCAAGTGAACATACCGGTACATGGGTGTCTATTCTTATTTTGTTGTCAAAAAAAAAGTAATTGATAATTCATCTTTCTGTGTCCCCACTATGTTCTATAATACCTATTTTTTTCTTACAAATTATTATATAATGCAAATTTTATCAAACTAATTTGCAAAAATCACCATAAATTCATTTGATACAAACAATTTTATTAATTCCTTTTGATGTTAAAAAAATCGTTTAAACAATATTTTTCAATTGTAAAAATATATTTTATTTTCAATTAAACATCTGAGTGAAGTAAGAAAAAATAAGATAAAAAAATTAAACGTTAAATTAAACACAAGTTAGAAAATAATAATGTGTGTTAAAAATGGAGGAATGTTTGTCGATTGGCACGAACAAGGTAGCGCAACTCGTGCATTCGCGTCAGTCATTGAATGCACAACAATCAGTCAACGACCGCGAGAAGCATCGTAAGCGTCAGGGTCGAGCCGCGTATAGGCATGTTGGCTTAGGTTAGTATTATTGCTAAGCAGCACTATTACTAGCTCTATTCTTACGACAGCTTAGTTAGTGACGACCACGCGTCATACTCACACTAATTTATCTTCATCTCTTTATACATATACATATACATATACATATACATATACATATACATATACATATACATATACATATACATATACATATACATATACATATACATATACATATACATATACATATACATATACATATACAT
>JABFPJ010002188.1:0-20866 GCA_022817425.1 Gryon sp. ZL-2020
GCATAAAATAAGCTATTAAAACATATTTTTATGTACGACAATTCTTTTTCTCATTTCCTAAATATAAGTATTGTTTGCTAATGTTTCCGATCACTGGTACTGTCCGATACTAGGAGCATTTACCTTATGTAGTAATTAAATTAATTGTATAAGTATCTGTACTTAATTTAGTAAATATCAAATAATTTACTAAAATATATATTAAGTATATTACTCAGTTATATTAATAATTAATAAATAATTAAATTCATGATACTTGTAATGATTATAATGGTAATAACAATAATAATAATGATTGTAGGCTTTATCATCAACAATAAAAAGGGATCCAACGTCAATGTCATACACTTACGCAGACGATCCATACTTAACGCCGTATTCGAATCACTCGAAGAGAACATATGCTCTGTCGATGGAATCGGGAAAGAAGGCGGCGCTTTGGATACGACAACAGCATGCGGATCTTTTTAATCATCGGGTGGCAGATCCTATGATTAATGTAATATTATAAATAATACATATATATTCTAATTTTAATATTGACTTAACTAAAAATTAGGTAAACAATAAACTGTATTAGTTATAAAACAATGTAATAATTGATTACATTGTTTTTCAAACACTTCAAATATAAACAATGTTTTTAGGCATTTATTCCAAAAGCCGAATACACAGAAAAGACTCAAGTCTCCGAAAGCATCCTCCTACATGCCATCAAACATGCGCAAGTTGAAGAAGCCGAGACGATTTATAAATTGCTCGAGGGCGATATTTCCGACGAAGCGAAGTTGGCATATTTTCAGATGTTGTGTTATTACAACAGTCAGGAACCGACTGAAACGGAATTTCTGCTGCAAAAGTGGATGACTATTTCAGATGTTCCGAAAACGTTTTGGAGGTAAATTTGGTTTGAATTAAAATTGTTGAATGAATTGGTTGAAATTGTACATCATCAATTGTCTTTACTTTTATAGAAAAAATCCCGATTTGGACAAATTATTCGCACATTTGAAAAATTGCGAAGAAAAAATTGCTGCTTCGGCATATAATACGATGATTAGCGCGTATGGAAAATATTCACAGGTACTTGTATAAATTAACAAAATGTTTAATCAATTGTCAAAATTAATAAAATAACGAATTATTTAAATGTTTGTTCAATTCTTAGAAAAATGCAGCCATTGACTTGGTGAAAGAATGCGAAAGTCGGTCCATTTCACTCAATACCACTGCCTATAACCACCTAATTGCTCTCCAAGCGAACAGCGACTTGCAGCCCAAAGCAAGATGGCTGCTGGTGCGCGAGTTTCTCGTTAAAATGAAAAACAATAATGTCGCGCCGAATATTCAAACACTAAACGCCTGTATTCAAGTGCTTGCAATGAATTACGTGCCGGGAATTACTACGATTATCAATAATCTGATGATGAACTTTCGGCTGATTGGAATAAAACCGTGTTTGACGACTTACTATTACATTTTGAAGGGATTTAGGAAGAATGGTGAGGAAAAGGGGAATTACATTTTGTTGACCTATTACTATTCTAGCCTTAACTCCATAAACCTAAATCTTATAAGCTTTTCATAAACTTTCCATAATTATATCAACATCAGAATCATAATTATATTATATTTCATCATTTTTTTAAATAAAAAAATACTATAACTCGTATTTGGACACTGAACAAGAAGTAAAAGAAGTTTTCCAATTTTCATGAAAAACATCAAATTTAAAATATTGATTTTTTTAGAACAGATAGACCATTTAAAAATTCTTTTTTTCATATTTTGCACCTCTTTGCTGGCAATAATATAAGATCAACAAAGTGCTATTTCGTTGTTTTTCTTATGTTGGTTTTATTTCTTATATGTTCGGGTACATTCAAATGATTTCGGCTATTTTATACTTTGATGTGGATTTTTTATTATTTCGTTTTGTTTTTATAGGTGAAGTAGCACACAAATATTTGGCGGACTTTGTGGAAGAATTAGAATCACAGGGCGAATTACAAATTAGAGACTCATTAGACACATTCTTCTTCTCGGCAGCTATGAGTTTTGCCCGAGAGTGTTTCGATTTGGAATTAGCAGAGCGAATTCATAATGTGCTACTGTTTAAACAAAATTACAAGTTTATCGGCGATGCTTACAGGGTATATTCTTTTTTCTCATTTTTGCCCCTTTGTTGGAATATCAAGATAGACATAACTAATCTATATAAAATGCATCATTGCAGGAAAGCATTTATTACCGTCACTATCTCTCACTTTTACTTTCCACCAAAAGTCTGCCCGACTTCTACAAAATCTACCAAAACTTCGTTCCCAACGTTTACATCCCCGAACCCAAAGTCATGAAGGATATCATCCAAGCCATGTCCAACAATGAGCCGCAAATTGTGGCGCCGATGATTCCGATGATTTGGAGTCATACGGTGACATTTGATTTGATTGACAAATTAAATATCAAGAGTTTGTTGTTTGACTTGATGGTTGATGTGGGAAATGCTTTGGGTGATGATAAACAAATTACTAAAGAACATGGCTATATTGCGGTTAAATGTTTTGAGATTATGAAGGTATGTTATTGGGCGGAATTTAACTTCAAAAAGAAAAGTTCATTAAAGTTGTTTAACTTTATACTTTCTTAATTTATTTATATCTTTTTACTATACAATATGATCATTCTCAGGAACGAATTGTAGAACAAAAAAGGAGAAACAAATTCCAAATGCCGGCAAAATTCTTGGAAAATCTGTTCATTTTGATGACCAAAAACGAGATGTTTGACGATGTCGTGAAACTCTTCAACTTCATTCGCCAAAACATGGACCAAGTTGTGGACGATATTTCACCGGAAGTTATCCGAAAGTTGTTTGAACAGTTTGTGAAGAAGAATGATGTGAAAGCTGCTTTTGTAAGTACTTTTCGGATTAATTTACAATATAAAATAAATACAAAAAAATGCTTAATTAAAAACTTGTTTTGAAAAATTTAGCAATAAATTAAAAAAATGATTATTTCTAGTATGCACTCGACTACACAATAAACTGCGGCTACGAAAATGAACTTGAAAACATGGTAAAGCAAATAAAAAAGGTGGAATTATCATCGAAAGAAGAAAAGTTGTTTAAAAGCCTCGTTGGTGTTAACAAATGGGAATCTTTTGAGAAGAACGAAAAAAATGGAAAAAGTGAAGAATTAAATGATGCGAATTTGGTTAATGGATAATTTGTAAATATTTCAACCAAAACATAGTTGTAGTGACTTGAATTTTATGTACATTACATTTATAAAATAATAATAATTTAAAAATATGAATCTGTGAGTATTTTGTATATCTTTCTTTTTTAGTTTATACATTTCATTAATATTATAAATATGACATAATTTTTTTTATTTCTTTTTGTTTTTTTATTATAATTGCAAAAAAAAATTGATCGTAAACTGTCGAATATGAACGCTGATAAGCATATTGAAGTTCGTTTATCTTATGTTACAGTTTAAATACATAATTTGATCGAACAAAATTGGTTTCGAACTAATTCGCTGGTCCCCTCGAGAATGTTAAACTCCTCCGAGTTGCGACTAATTTAACTCGATCCGACTGTGATTTCAACAACTCGTCATAAATATTTCCAGATGCTTTTTTACTCTTTATTTCATTCAACATTTTATTCTCCACTCTATTATTTCATTTATTACTTTATTTATTTCGTAGATTTATTGCATTTGAATGTAATTAATTTAAGAGTTTAAGTTGCAGATCGTGATTGGCGAAGATCAAAATAATCCCAGGAGCGATTTAAGTTACTTGTTTGTCAGTTTGATTTATCCAATTATTTTATCGTTTACATTGTTACCTCAAAGGAATGAAATTTTAAAACTGATTATGTTGCAATGTAAAGTTAAGGAATAAGAGAAAAGATAGAATCTTTTTTATGGTCTTAAAAATCTTATCATCTAAACTTGATGATAAGATATCGCAATTTGACAATTCGAAAACTCAAATGAACATGTCTGTTTAATGTTTATACTGATTTGAATTTGAAATAAAGTTAGTAAAACTAAATGAGTTAATATCTTATTAGTAATTTAGATGAGAAATAGATGGAACATCACAGAAAAAAAGATCATACGGACAAAATATTACCGGAAAAATATTAAAGGACATAATTTTATAGCAAAAATATCATAAAAAATAAAACTCGGCACTTTGAGGATATTTATCCTAAGCGATATATCTTTCAAATAATAATGTTAATAAGTATAAGTATTTTTAAATATTAATGATATTATATAATATATAATGAAAGAAGTATTACAAAACTTTTTTTTGTAATACTTCTTTCATTTGTAATATTTCTTTCAACGAATCAGTTATTTGTATAAAGTAACTTAAATAGTTAATTGTGTTAATTTAGGTAGATAATATAATTATTTAGTTTTGTTAGTTTTTTAATATAGTTTTTATATTTATTTATATTAATTGAGTTAGTTTTGTTAGTTTGTGGGTTGTATTGAGTTGTTTAAATAATTCATTGTGTTTGTGTTTAGTGAGTTAGTATAATTATTTAATTTGCTAGTTTTTTATGTAGTTTAGATAGTTACAGATTTACACTGCGGAAAATCGATAATTAAATTTACATTCTTTGTAATTTTACTATTCGGATAGTAATTTTAACTATCCATTTCTGTGAGTATATAAGTACTGAAGTTAGTTAGATATAGTAGTTAATTTAGATGATTAGTTAATAACTAAGTTAATTAGTAAGTTTTACAAGACTAAACTTCAACTTGTGCCATCGATAGATCAACGAAACTTAAATCTAACTCTTCATTGCATTCATCCAATCCCCAACCAAATTGGCCCCGTCCTTGTCCCCTGCAATCGCTAAATGATCCCTCATTCCTCCTCTTCATATGACCCCTCAATGCCTCGTTTCCTGTCCAACTCCACCGCATTAAAGCCGCCGCCATCGACGCCGTCACACCGAAAAACTTAGTTTTCTATCTCATCCCAGACATCAAGGTTGGGTAAGTTACTTCTCAAAAGTCACTAAGTTACAAGTTTTTTTAAATTCAAATTTAACAATAAAAACATTTCAGTTTAATCGCTCAAATATCGAAAATTGCTTTGATCCATCTTTGCCTTTTTGAGGATATAGTTCAGTTGAAAAACTCGACGTAACCAAATTTTAAAATACTTTATTGTTTAGTTTTTCAGTGTGTCATTCATTAGTAAACTGAACAAATAATCATAAATTAATTAATAATTTGTTTAAAATATAAAAATTATTTTTCATTATGCATATTAATGAATTTCAGAAAAACATAGTGTACTTAAGAAAGTGTATTTTATTTTACTAATTTTGTTCAAATGTTTAAATTATCACAAGACATTAAAATATCTCGGTAACTACACATTGGATTAAACAATTTAATTTTAAAACTTTGTTCATCTCGGATAGGAACATCCAGTGATATCAAATTCGAGCCCCCCATCCCCAAGGAGGTGGAGGAACAAATTTTGAATAAAAATTCTCCACTTTTTATTTCAAATTTGGACTATCCCAGAAAAACACAATTTTATTTCATTTTTAAGTTTGTTACCCTTCCCCTCTCCCACCTTCTATTTTAAATCAATGTATTAAATCCGATATGTAGTTTTCGAGATATTTCAATGTCTTCAGATAAATAGAGCAGTGTGTATATGTTATTACATATATATATCATACTCTATGACATTTTTGACTTATGTTATTAAATGTATAAATGTCCCAGAATTAAATTAAGTTTTTTAGGTTAAGTTATTTTAGGTTTTCAAAATATGTCCAAACAAAACTTAATATTTTGGAAAACTTGTTTTCACTCGCACTTTGTTTTGCAGGGCTCACTACCCAACCTTGGCAACCATGACAAACCGTCTGACACTCGCCGATGTGCGCGAGTTGTTTAAAGTGGACTCACCAAACGTTCAAATTGAGTCGCTTTACGAGCAACCGGCTTCCGGTCGTGGCGACAACTACACCTCCATGTTGTATGGCGTTTCTGCCAAGGGTCGTCAATTTGACAAAAAAACGCAAAGCTGGCAAGACTGGCAACAGGCGATTATCTACAAAATCCTTCCCGAGTCGCGCGAACGACGCGAGGCCTTTAAAAGCGAGCTGCTGTTTCGAAACGAGATGGCGTTTTATCTGTTCGTTTGGCCGAAGTTGAATCAGTTGCAAGAGAAGGAAAAGGTTTTTGAGGGTGTGGCGAAGATTTACGCGGCACGACCGGATTTGATTGCGATGGAGGATTTGAGGGTTAAGGGTTTTAATATGGCGGACAGGAGGAAGGGTTTGGAGGTGGAAAGGCTGAGGGCGGTACTAAAGGCGTTGGCGGGCTTCCACGCGCTCAGTTTGACGCTGAGGGACGTGAGGTGGGCCTTGCTCTATCTTGCTCTAATTTGCTCTATCTATCTCTAAATCGAATTGATGCTCTGTTTTACATATAACTTTACAGCAAACATTTTTTCTTTCCCTTTCTCCGCTCTAAGTTGAATATGTAGTGCCTCGCACTAATGGCTTTCTGCATTTTGCTCTAAGTATATCTAGTGATATCTTTAATCTAACTCGTTATATTTCGCTCTAATGGAACAAATTGAGAATGAGATCTAATTGCATAAATTCCGCTCAACATTTTCTCTATTTCGCTCTATGTGAATCTAAGTAGCTCTATCTTGCTGTAACTTAAAAACATTAATGCTTCAGTAATCGCATTTTGTAATTCAACTTTTTCTAAACCTAAATTGATGCTCCATTTGCTTTGCTCAAAATTTCTTTATCCTGCTTCAGTTTGAGAAAGATTTAAAATTTGCTCTATTCATTTCATTTTCATGAATTAGACATTTGTACCTATTTGCTCTATTTCGTTTTTACTTGAAAAATGTGTATTTAAGGCCAGACGAATTTGAAAGACTGTCGACCGGCGAAAACGGTCACGCCATCCAAGAGGCGCTCTTTCGCATCGAAAACGAAGACTGGTACCGACATTACTATCGCGTGGCGATCAACAACGCACTCACGATGGTCTCGAGCCAACTGCCCGACTCAATGGAGACGCGACGCGACGAAATCATGGCAAAGTTGAAAGCGTTTCTAAATGAAGAAGTTTTCTTCAGAACCATGTGCGAGTTGACCGCCGCCAAGGGACCGCTCACGGTGTTCTGTCATGGCGACTGTTGGACTAACAACTTTCTGTTTAGAAAGAGGGAGGAGTCGGAGTTGGAAGTTGGTGTTGTTTTTTGGATGCAATTTTTTTGGATTCATTTTTAAATTAAACTAGGTTTTAGACTTCAATATTTTTGGACTTAATTTATAGGCATAAGATATCCAAATAGAAACAATTAAGTTAGAAAGACGTTTCTGCGAAATGTTTTAGGATGTTTATCTGGTGGACTTCCAACTCACCCGAGTGGGTTCCCTGGCGCTGGATCTAACAAATCTCCTGTATTGCTGCACAAGCGGACAAGTGCGAAAGGACCACATGACGCAGTTGCTGCGACATTATCACTCGCATCTGATGACCGCGTTGAGAACACTGAACCCGTGCGGTCCGCACAAAGATGCGGATTTGATGTGGAATTTGTAAGTTTCTTCATTGGTGCACCAATAGTATCTATATAGTCCATATTAGTCATCGAAAGCGGTGGTCATGTTGACCGTTTGAACGCTCTCGACAAACTGATTGGTTGGTCGTAATTGCAACCATTTATATAGGCTTTTGCATTCTATTACCGCACTATGAATGTTACTATTAGTGCACTGTTAATACACCAATAATGTGTGGGATTCATAACTCTCGACTCGAGAATTGTCAATTTTCTGCACTAGTTGTGTAATATACTTATTTTTTTAGGTTAAATGAAAAAACATGGAGAACATGATTCTAACTTAGTAATTACTTTTTTTAGGTTAAACGAAGAAATACGAAGATGCGGTCGGTTCGGGTTTGGACTCGCGCTGGACATCTTGCCGATCAGCACGTGCGCCAGCGATCAGGCGCCAGATTTGTACGAAGGCGCCGAGACTAACAAGGACGGACGGAACGTCCGCGCGCCGCCGCCGGGCGGCGCCGAATGCGCCCGACTCATGACGGAACTCGTCTTAGAACTTGTTGAAAATCAAGCTTTGTGAACGTCGTCAAGCTTTGTACAATTTTTCCGCCAAAAAAATTAAACTACTTATTTTAAGTTAGATTTAGTTTATTAATTGATAATTAATAATACAAAATGAAAAAGTGCCTTGATATGTTTTGGATTAAAAGTTTAACTTTTTTTTAATGAACTGAATATTGATTGTAAATGAATGAAAATTAATAAATAAATATAAAAGACAAAGCGATGTTTTTTTTATTGAAATAAATTAGTTTATTAGTAAATAATTAAGTGAAAGTTAGTTGTAAATGAAACTGAAATAAATACATTAAAAAAAGAGAAATGATATTTGATTTGTAAATACACTTATTTTTTTTTTATTTGTGAGATATAAGAACTATTTTTTTAAACAAAAAATAGATTAACTGACAAAAATACAAAACGCACAAATGCAATCAATCGTCTGTAAAAACTTCATAATTACCGTTTTTTTCTTAATTTTATTTCTTAATATTAGTTATAATAATAATAATATTTTTTCTTCTGATATACATGATTAATGATACTTCAAACGAAAGCTGAATTTCAAGATGATTCCATTAAATATCAAAATTCAAAAAACAGTGTTGCCAATTTGTTAATTATAATTTAATAAATAATTATTCAAAAAAGTCAGTTATCCTTAAATTTGACAACCTTGTAATAATATTATCTATGACAGTGCAAATTTGCCAGAACTAATTTCTTCCACACTCCAAATAATTATCCACAATTTGGCAACATTGCATAATATTTTCACTATGCACTGTTATCACATTCCAATAATTTTTCACACTAATGGTATGTTCGGGATAGTAGGTAGATTCAACCTACCAGGTTAGATCAAACAAATAATTCAATCGAACTCATGTTCGACTGAATTATTTAATCAAACATGAGTTCAATCAAGAGACGCGGTAGTGTCTCTGTCCAAGTCCAAAAAAACGATCGTTTTTGTGCGGCCAGCACTACCGTGTCTCTTTTCAGATACGAAGAAATGTAGTTTTTCAACATATCTGATTATTTGTTTAGTCTAACTTGGTGGGTTGAATCTACCCACTACCCCGAATGCTATAATATTGTTTCATTCATTTTCAACATAATCTGACAACACTGTAATCCATACATTTTTATACAATGTTGTCACATTTACCTAATTTTGCAACACATTAAAACTTTAATTTTATATTAAAATACATATGCACTATTGCCATATTTGGCAACAGAAACATAGCAACACTGTAATATCTTATATTATTTCATGCGGTGTTGCCAGATTTCATGTTCTACACTTAGGCAACGCAGTATAATAAATTAAGGTGATTCTTCAACCGAATTCGTTGCTTTTCTTTTTCACGAAGAGCGATACCATTAACTCTGTTCATGTTGTTCTTATATAGCTGAAGAATCGCCATAAGAATTCTTGAAGTCTGCTATATCGGAGTTAGTGTCTTTATAAATAACAATTTACTTATAATGAATTAAATATTCTAAAATAAATCACGTCATTCTTGGATTTTGGGAGAATATTATGGTTAAAGAATAATTAATTTTCAGTGTAAACGTTTATCTGAGTAACCCCCCCCCCCTTTTTTTTCATTTTCTATACATTATCAAAAACACGGGAGAGGTTACTGATTTTTCTTTAACCATAATATTCTCCCAGAATTAAAGAATGACATGATATATTTTAGAATATTGAATTCAATGTCAAAAAATTGTACTTTAAAAAGGCACTAACTCCGGTCTAGCAGACTTTAAAAATCATCTTAAATTAGAGCAATGCGACGTTGCCAAATTTCCCAAGTCATTTTATAAATGATTTTATCAAATTTCTTCGTGACATTTCTCAAATAAATTTGTCAGGGTGATCCAAAGGGAAATAATCTTTTAAAATCATTTGAATGCAACGATACCGAATTTTCTCAATACTAAAATAAAGCTTTATACAGTATTGTCACATTTCATGTTAACTATGTAGTAGTAACACTATAATATTAAATTTAATCATTTCAATGTGGCGTTTTCAAACTTTCGGAATTCTATTAATTTGGCAACACTGTACATTTAACTACAAAAGAAAATAACCATATAAAATCAAAACAAGATTTACCATATAAAATTGTATTTTTTTTATTCAATCATAGGTGTCAGATTACACGTCCCACAAACTATTACAATATATATTAAATTAATACAATTCTCTTTTGTTGTCAAATTTCTCAAATTTTCCAAATCTGGAAAATTGTAAATTTAATTAAAAAAGAAGGAAAACGTAAATTTTACAATATAAAACTGCACTTCTTTATTTATACAGTGTTGCTAAATTTCATGTTCTACAATGTGGCAACACTGTTAAATTATATATTATTCTAATGCAATGGTGTCAAGTTTCTGAAATATTGCCAGATTACAAAACGTGAACTCTGACAACACTGCAGAATTTAATTAAAATATACAATGCAACGTTGCCTAATTTCTTAATTTTTTCAAATCTGGCAATGTTGCCTAACTTTACATCAGATTTTTCATGTCCAAACTGCATTTTATTATTTAAATCAATATTGTCAATTCGGCAACACTGTTATTAACTTCAAGAAAAATGAAAATAACCTAAAATTCAGCATATAAAACTTTATTTCTTTATTTATACAATGTTGTCAGACTTCTTGTCCTACAATGTGGCAACACTGTTGAACTATGTTAAATTAATACAATGCAATGTTGCCAGATTTTATATCGCACAATGTGGCAACAATACTATCAACAAAATAATTGTTGTTCATCGCAACGTTGCCATATATGTAAAAAGTTGTCGATTTGGCAACACTATCAAATCAAGTGACATTGTCATATTTCTGAAATGTCGTCAAATTGCAAGATGTGAAATGTGGCAACTCAGCCAAACTACTACAAATCATTTTTCGTTGTGATGTTGCCGGATTTTTTGCTGAAATCTGTTAGTTCAATCAAATTAATACAAAGCGACGTTACCAAAATTCATGTCTTACAATGTGACAATACTGTTAAGTCAAAATAATACAATGCGACGTTGCCAAATTGTTTAACTTGTCCAAACTACTTAACTCTTTCAAATCTCTGCAATGTTGCCAGACTTTACATCGCATAACGTGGCAACACTGTCAAATAATCATTGCAATGCGAAGCTGCCAAATTTCTTCGCTCCTCCAAATCCGGCAACATTGTAAACTTAACCTCAAAAAATCATACTTTTACACAAATGTATCATACTTTTCGTACAAAAAATGCTATTTGCCGCAAATTGCGGAAAATTTACGCTTGCTGGGGAGAAGTGTGGGGTGGTGGTTGCTGCGGTTGCGCTTGCGGACTCGGCGGCTGCTGTTGCTGTTGCGCGTTGGGCTGCCACGGCGGATGCTGTTGTTGCTGTTGTTGTTGTTGCTGTTGCTGCTGTTGTTGTTCTTGCGCGAGTCGCTGGTGCGCTTGATGTCGCGCGCGGAACTCCGCGGCTTTGAGCTGCTCGAGATGGAACTGTTGGCGTTCGGTGATGAGCTGCTGACGCTGATACTCAAGACCCTCGCGCTCGCGCTCCATCGTCGTTTCAAGCTCCTCAAAGTGACGCAACTTTATTTCCAGTTTCTTCATTTGTGTTTCCACGAGCAATGCTACCAACGATTTTATTTTGCGTTCTTCTACCGCCGCAAGGTGCTTCGCTTTGACAGCCGCGGCTGCCAGGGCAGCGGCCGCAGCGGATTGTAACTGTGCGTCGCGTACAACCTGTGCAAACATTTTATTTGTAATTTTCATTCATTTTAAAACGTTTCAATATGTCAATATGAATTAATTCTGAAATTATGGTTGTGCGGGCATAGTAAACAATATTTTTTCATTACTCAGTCACGAAAAGCGCACTTTTCGCTCCTAGGAGGAAATCGAAAAGTGCTTTTTTTCCTTCCCTCGTAACGAAAAATATAGTTCATACCATGGGAGATAAACAGAAATCCCTTCCTCGTGCGATTACAAACCTCGCCTTCGGCTCGGATTGTAAACTTTGCACGAGGAAGCGAATTTCTGTTTTCGTCTCCCTTGATACAAAAAATACTATTACTACTTACTACTTTTCCACCCGTTTTAAAATTGCAAACAAAAACTCGTAAATATATATTTAATAAAATCTTTACCTTATCCTTCTTCTCTTTCGCTTCCGCATCTTCTCCCTCCACCTTTTTCGTCTCTTCTTCTTCCTTGCCATCCACTTCCATTTTCTCCGTGGGTTCTTTGACCTCTGTTTCCATGGGTTCCTCCTTCTTGGGCATTGTCGGCGATGTCGCCGTTGGCTCGGCTTCCTTCGTCTTCTCCGTTGGCTCTTCCTTTTTAGTCGCCGGTTCGGATGGTGTGGCGGAGGGCGAGGTGGTGGCGGGGGTTGTGCTGGCGGCGGCGGGAGTAGCGTCTTCGGGCGACTCGGCCGGACCGGTGCCAGCAATACCAGATTGTGCGAGACCGGCGGCGGGATCGAATTTGCCTGTAAAATGACGATGTTTAAATTTAGTTCAATTAAATCAATCAACTAAATTTAATAATTAAATTGGTTAATAAATAATTATTTTGTTGGTTTATTAACAACAAAAAATTCCTCCAATAAAATGCACTTTTTTTATTAAAGAAGAAAATTGGTTAGTTACTTAATAACTATATTATTTAAGTAAATTATAAATAATAATTGTAAAGAAAACAAATATACAATAAAATAAAAACGTTGAATAAAACCAATATAAATAAAATTTATTAAAATGGCGCCCTAAAAATTAGACAGGAAAAAAAATAAGAATGAAATAAATTATACAATCACTTTAATTTACGAATAAAGTTAATCATTTTAGTTAGTTTCTTCAGTTATTAAAAGTAACTGAGTCGTTCATTTTCGAAAGGGCCCTAAGTCACGTTTTCATAGTTTTGAGAAAAACAAAAGAAACAGCCCGATAAAGAAGTTTTATTACTTCTTTATTTCAATATTTATTGTTTTAATATGAATAAAATATTGCGATATCTTACCATCCGAATTGGCACTGGCTTGAACATTTCTCAAATGCTGATCCAGCAGTGCCGCGGGAACTTGGTCTTTAATAGCCGCGAATTCCTCCATCGCGGCTTTGGCAGCACTCGCCGCCACCCGCGGATCAACCACCGATGCCAGAAACGCGACGGTGCTCATCACCGGGTTGCCGGCCTTCGAGAACGGTATTGGCTGGTAAGCCAGCGGACCCAAACCTTCTGGACCTCCCTCCTCCAAGTACGGGTCCTCGATAGGAAGTCGCAGGAAGTGCAGGATGCATTCATCTTGAGTGCGCGAACCTACATGTTCGCAGACCTAAACATTTTTAAAATGTTAAAATTATTTGTTTGCGAAATATTTTTAAAGTTAGTTTAGAATTGTGGATTTTTGGCATTTTTGTTAGCCGAATGCACTTCGGGTATGTTCGGATATATTTGGATATTGGACTAAAACTGATTTCATACTTTGTTCCAATCATCTTTATGCAACTCCAGTCCCTCCAACAACAACAAAGTCTCCTGTTCGGTCCAATCGCGCGTGGCTCCCGCAGCCTGCTTGTTCTTCAATACTGCTGGTTTCCTCGAGTACTGATCGATCTTGAGTCCAAAGTTTGTCATCGGCGTCACTTTCTCCTCAACATTTATCGGGGGCTTTTTGTCCATGTCGAGTAGGGTTTTAGCGGCCGAGGGTTGGGGTGTTTTGGGTGGGTTTGGATTCACAGGAGCGAGGCCAGAGGGAGTGTCAGATAACACGTGGAAGTGAGAGGTGGGAGGGGGACCCATCGGGGTGGGTCGAGACTCGGCGTCTACTTGGTAGTTGATCAGGCCCCACTGCTCCAGGAACGCGTGAACCCGCATTATGGCGCAAACATCACCGGCGAGGTTACGTCTGCAAAGTTCCAAGCATTTTTCTAGTTTGAACAATTTAATGAATTTTGACAAATATTTTGCAAAAACTGGTTTATTTTTATTTTTTAATAAAGTTATCCAAATGTTTTAAATATTAGAAATAATATTTTAAAAATATTTGAATATTTTCTAAAATTTGAATATTTTGTTCAATTTTGAAAATAATTTTTATTTGGACTTGAATATTTTTGAAGATCTTAAGATGTTTAAAATTACAAAATTAAAAACTACGAAAACATTTTAAAAAATGTAAACAGTTAGAAATATTAAAATACTCAGAAAATATAGAATTTTTTGAACAATTGTTACAAAAATTGCAATAAGTTAAACGAACATTTTATCAAATTTTGCAACTTTTTAGTTTTGAAATTTTATTGAATTTCAGACATGCAGAAATATAAACTTTTCAAAATTAGTTAATCTAATTGTAAAATTAATTTAAAAGACTATAATTCAAAAGTGGACGAATTTGTTTTCACCTGCAAGCCGTAGAAGTAATATACTCCGTAGGATTGAGCCTATACGTATCAATCATGAAATTCCTATACGCCAAATATATTTCCGGCGTCTTAGATTTATTTTTGCCATTGAAGAACTCGCTGAGTGCGCGTTTTTCGATAGTGTGAATGGAGTTGTAATCGAACCAAGCCGAGTAGCTGGGCACAACAATGTGATGGGTCTGCTCGGTGACATTATCCTCGGGTTCATCACATTTGTTTGCGTCGTTGCGTTCGTTGCTTTTGTCGCGCTCATCGCGGTCATTTATGCTTTGACCACTGTTTTTATCACCTAAAATAACAATTCAAACAAAATTAATTCATAATAAAATAAGAACAAAGAAAAATCAAAATTCTAACATTCAAATTTCTCGCCAAATTATTTATTAACATTTTTCAATTTAAGTTTCCCGCCAAAAAATATTAATCACAAATTTGTAATCCATACTTTCTGCCAAAATCATTAATTATAAATTCAATTTGTTAAACTCAAATTGTGTGCCAATATTAACAATTAAAATTTTTTATTCAAATTTCCCATTAAATTTAAATAAAAAAGTATAATTAAAATGGAAGAAAAGTAACCATCATTAGGCTCGTCCAAATCTGCCATATTGCCGCTTTTGAGAGGCTGCAACTCGTTGTCCTGTTTTTTGCTTCCGGAACTAGTATTCGTGGCGCCGAGAGAATTGCCGCTCGCTGCGGAACCGGACGAGTTCGCTGGCGCAGCGACAACCTCGACGATCCGCGGCTCCGGCGGCGGATTCTCCATTCCTTGGGTGAGATCTTCTTCTTCCTCGGTACTACCGCGCGACTTTTTGGGTCCTGTTGTGGAAGCGGTGGTGGATTGGATACCTGCGGGACCGCGGCCACTAAAAATTGCAAAATTAAAAAAGTTAAACAATCTTTTAACAAAATATGTAAACAAAAAAAATTTTTGTTATTGAAAATATTACCTTTTACGTTTGCCAAGTTTTGGCGGCGGACTTGGGGATCGTTTACGTTTGGGCTTTTTGGCGGAGGGCGGATGCGCGGGTTGTGCCATTAAGTCGTCTACTGAAAGTCGGTACTTGTGTACTTTTTTCTGTCCGCTGTCGTCGACTTCGTAGTCCTCCTCGTTCATCCACTCGTTGTACTGGTCGAGGTCAAGGGCCCATGCTGCAGTAACTTTGTACATCGATCTGCAAAAGTTCATTTTTGTTGTTTTAATGAATGATACTTATATACTAGTATTCTAGTTTACTAGTATTTTGCTAATACTACTAAACTAGATACTCTAATATACTACTTAAGAATACTCTAATATGCTATTAAATGCTAACATTAATAATGCACTGTAGTAAACTAGTACAAAAGGAAAGTATACTAGTATATTATAGTACAAAATTAAATATTATAAAATATGCTAGTATAAAATGTATTAGTTTAATACTATATTGTAGTACTAGCTTTTTACTATATTGGATTGGTGGTAGTATAAAATATTAGTATTGTAGAATACATTTTATTCTAGTATGGTATTATAGTAAAGTAGTATTTTACTGTATTAAATAATAAGTATATTAGATTAGTATATAAAAAAAACTAGTTATTACAATATTCAAGTATGAAACTGTATTAGACTACTACAATAGTATATGCAATTAAGTATCCTAGTATGGTAATATAGTAGCATCATACGAAAGTATAATAATTCAGTGTAGTAGAATGGAATTCAGGAAACTATTATAGTAGTCCATTATAATAATTACTAACTATTATGTATGATGTAATAAAATATACTAGAGTACATTAGTCAAGTATGGCAATAATAAATAATAGAAGAAAAGCATCAAGTTACTTTGCAGTAAAACCTACCTTGGATTGACATTACCAAATCCCGTCTCGGGAAAGTCCCACGGCAGCTCCATGGTGGCCCAACTGTCGTAGCTGTCGGGCAAGTAGTACCAGTGCAGCAGCACCGAGTTGGCTCTTTTCATGCAGGGCCGCGCGTACTCCTCACTCGAGGGGTCCACGGGCGGGAAGATGATGTGAGTCGCGTCGGCCTCGGTTTCCGCGACGTTGCCGTTGTGTCGACGCACGATTTCCTTAACCTTCGCGGCGGTCGCCTTGTCCACCTCGGGCCGAATGTAGACAGAGGGCGTCGTCAGACAGCGGAACTGCACAAGCGCTCGCTCCGCCGAGATGAACATTTCGATCACGCGGTCGAGTTTTGAACCGGACTGCGCAATAACAATATTCATTCAAATTAATTGACGATGCAATTTTTTAAATAAGAATATTTTAAATAAGAATAAGCATATTAAATTAAGATGTGATTAATATCTATAATAATTAAATTAAATATTTCATTTAGTTAATCACATAATTGATTTTTTGTATTATATTTTATCAATTAATTCACATAAAGAATTCATTTTCTTTTTTTCACAAACTGTGAAATATTCATTTATATATAAATCTTGCCTTGCTCACTGGAAAATCAAATCGTCGCCATCCTTGCTCATGTTTAAATCTGTAAGCCGTTGCCAGGATATAACATAGTCCTCCTCCAGGCTTAAAGTCCAAAAAACACTTCATCTACAAATAAAACAAAGTAAATGTAAACAAACGTATATAATATTTCGAAATATATATTTGCTAATTTTTTTATTTTTACCGGAATTCTCGTCATTGCTGGTTTTGTCACATTTTTCCCCAAATTATCCTCTTGAAATTGCAGCAACTGAATGATTAATGCACTCAGACTTTTATTGGTCGGCGGATCTGTTTGAACATACTAAAAAGCAAACAAATAAAACGGTTAAGTTTAGGGAAAAAAGTTAGTTAGAAAGATTAATAAACAAGGTTCAATTGTAAACTAGATTAATAAGCAAGATTAAATTAAACAGTCATCGAAATAAAAACCTCTAAAAAGCGGTTAAGGAAAAAAATCAAGAAAAATAAGATTAAGACGAAGCTTTTAAGAAAAAAAGTTAATGCAAATGTTAATAAAAGCGGTTAAAATAAAGGTTAGGGAAAAAGATGAATAAAAACGGTTTAGTAAAAATCGTTTAAGAGACCATTATCACTTTTAAGGTTATGTTATATACATACATATACATAAATAAAAAAGGTTAAAGGTTAAGACCAAAAGTTAAGAAAAACGGTTAAGAGAATGCTTGGCGGGAAAAGAAGTTAAAAGGATAAAAAGCATTGTCGATGGGACGCACCTTCTTGCAGTTTTTCAATAACCACTGACGAACGCCGTCGAGTTGGTTGAGAATCTCCGGCGACTCGAAAAACTTGATGTTCGGGCCGCCGTTCTTCTTCGGGTCCACCGAATCCATCTTCGCAGCTTTTGTTACTTTTTGGACACTGTTTTGTTACACTTTTTGTTGTTGTTATTGCAGTTGCAATTGGTTGTTTGTTTGGGTTGGCTTTTGTCGATTACGATGGCTTTTGTCGCCGAGTTTCAACGGCCAAGGTTTGATTACGCGAGGTTGTACTTGTACGTCGAGATGCAAAAACGCGCATGCGCGGCCACATCTCACTTTTGGCTCCAATTTCAAATGAGTTCATATTTTTTTTTTGTTTTTTGTTTTCATTTTTCTCTGGAAAACAATTTCGGAATTTAAAATATCATTGTTGAATTGCAAAATGTATTTCTTTATCAAATATTTCTTAGTTTTAAGCTCCTTTCATAATTAAAAGTCAAAATTATTTACACCGTGCAACCTAACCTTAACAACAAGGAAGCAAAGTGTTTTGGTCCTTTCTTCACTTGATTATGTTTTATATGTGAAAATTAACAGTGCAAATTAATTTCCAGTTTTTATTAATAACAATAGAAAAAGGCAAATACGGAAAAAGAAAAATAAAAAAAAACAAACAAAAGTTCGAAACAAAAATAAAGAAAAAACAAATGGGAACAAGTATGGAAATTTGCTCATTTTTTGAGGTTATGTTGACAAATTATTTGTTATTTGACATAAATGGGTATTTTGGTTTTTCAGGTACGATGACGAATAGTTGATTATTGTTTGTTGAATTTCATAAAATTTTTTGAGTCGAACGAAATTTTTATATTTTTTGAAAAAATGTGCAGTTAGTACTTTTTATTGATTTCTTGAGATGTGGAAAATATCGGTAATTAATTATTTATTATTATTATTCTATAAAGCTCTAAGTCGCTCCAAATTATTCTAGAATTAATTTTAGAGCGACTTAGAGCTCAGTACTTTAGAGTTAGTAAAATTGAATAAAAAATAGTTTACTAATTTAGTTGCTTAAAGAAATTAATTCAAAGAAAAAAAAGTAAATTCATTAGTTTTCTAACTTAGTTGACTAATTTGCCTAATTAAATTAGTTAATTTATTATATATAGCATTACACCACTCTAAAATGTTCTAACGTGAACTACAATTCATTTTAAAGCGATGTAGAGCTCGGTACATAAAGTGTCTCAAATCGCTTAAAAGGTCAACAAATAATTATAATTTAGTTTTAATTATATTAAATTCAAGATGGCGGCTGACATATTTTTGGGAATCGGCGGGCGACTGCATCGAGCTTTGCTTTTCATGCTAAATCTGGGATGGAAATCGCGACTTCGACTGCCCTTGCTCATCATCGCCGCCATCGTCGCTATGGACATAAGAATGCAAATTGAATAACAAAAGTTACAAATAAATTATATATATTTAAATATAAAAAATACAAAAATATTTTTTGCACAAAAGTAACACAAAAATAACAAGCTAAAAATTGTCGGATTAAATAATTTTTCGATTATTTTTCTCGATGTACTTTTTATTATTAATATCAATATTTTAATTCATATTACTATTTCTTTTTTTGAATTTTTTGTTTTTTACTTTGAATTTAGCAGCAACAAAATATTTGTATAGTTTGTAAATAACTGTGATAAAACCACGTTTTATGTATACTGAGAAATATGGATAGTTATTAACTTTACTATCAAAATAAATAAATGAAGAATTATTTTGAGATTATAAATGTTACTAAATATGTAGTAAACTTTATCTCCACAGTAAATTTGACTATCCCTTTTTCTCAGTAAAATCATGTTTCAATCAACGTTAAAAAACACAAATTCTCTGTTATTTTATTTAAAGCTTTAATTTGTGTACATAATCGCTTATATAAATCGTCATTCCGTTAGTTGTAAAGGAAGAATAAAAAAGAAATAAAATTATTATAAAAAAATGTATTTTAATTCTAAGTCATTGATTTATAGTTGAATAATTATTCTCAGAGCAAAAAATCTATAGTTTTCTAATTTAAAACTTGGATCCTAAAAATTCATTTTTTTATCTGCAGGTCTGGAAAAGGGTTAAATAAAATAAAGAAACACCATTTTTTCTTTTTCTTAAATTGACGTTTATATTTATATAATTTTTATTGAAAACGAACAATAATAACATTACAGTGAAAAAAGGTAAAAGAATTTGTTAATTTTACTCTTAGATCCTTTCTGGTTTATATTTACAACAATTATATGCCCTAACTTTTATATAATTTGAATACTTTTATTTTTGAATTTAAGAAGGCCGTTTATACGTAATGCTTTTTTTCTGTTGATTTACTTTTTATTTATTATACATATATATATATATAAAAGTATCTATCGGTTTTTGTTCTGTTTTTCATTTTTTTGATGTAATATTTTTACATCATTATTTTATTTGTTTTTTTGTTTTTTTTTTTATTTTTTGGTTTCTTGAAATAAAAGTATTTACAGTTTTACTATTCGTTAATTAATTTTAAGAAATTTGAAAAAAAAAGAATTAAAAATAATAACAAAAATTAAAATTTCCCATTTCGGATTTTTAAAAATGTATTTGTTTAATATTTAGTTTCATTTTAAAGTTAAAAATATTTTTGTGCGAAATAGTAAAATAAAAAAAAAAACCGTGTGAAAATCGAACTTATGTGATTGACACTTTGATATTTAGTTTTTTTTTTTACAATTATTTTAGTTAAAAAAAATTATTTTAATCGTAAGAAGCGATGGGCAGTGTTTTGAATTTCAAATTTTTTCACCACCGAAATTGACAAGCTTGACATTGGATTAAGGTTTTTTTAAAGCTTAACTTTTTTATTTGTAGGAAGCACAACGAAGCGAGACTTATAAACAATGTCATTTGTATTTAATTTAACTGTTTAAAATATTTTTATTTATTTTGTTAAACTTTCTAAAAGTACTTTTAATTAAATCAAAAAAAAAAAAAAAAAAAAAAAAAAAAAAA
>JABFPJ010002189.1:0-20865 GCA_022817425.1 Gryon sp. ZL-2020
AAATTTATTAGCATTCTAATAAGACTGGGATACTCTTGCTCAGATTTTAAATAACATAATTTATTTTATCTTTTTCATTAACATCTATACTAAATTTATGATTTTGCCTAATAAATTTAGTATAGATGTTAATGAAAAAAAATAAAATAAATTATATTATTTAAAATCTGAGCAAGAGTATCCCAGTTTTATTAGAATGCTAATAAATTTTACTCTATGAGTTTTCTTAGTGTAAGTTGTAAATTTTACACTCTTCCGTATTGTAGTTCTTTAAACAAAATTTAATATATCATTATTCTTTTAGAAGATTTCCATGATTAATAAGATGATTTCATCAATAACTTTTAAGATAATTCTCGAAGTATATAATCACGGAGAGAGTGCATGAAATAATACAAACTGAAGAAAAATATATATATATCGTATTTCAATGAATTATTCAAATTAATTATGTTTCTTTAAATCGCATTTTGTTTGAGTAATCTTTGATGCCAATATAGTTTCACTTTCAAATATCACCTAGTATCTCAAGTAATCTGAAATTTAACCTAATTGGCCTTGCGGAATTTTCCCCGAGAATTAATATTTTTTAAATGTTCATCAGAAAGATTGGAACTTGTAAAGATATATATTTTTACCTGCTTTTTAATAAGAAAGAATCCATCGAAATGAGATCCTAATGTTAGACTTGCCTAATCTGTATCCTTATCCATAAAATATTTCGCTATTTTATACATTAAGTACTATGAAATTAAAAGTATAAAGAAAACTGCCAAAATATCTTAAAATAAATTTCACTGATTATTTATAAGAAGATAACAAAAAATTTGTCAATTCAACTTGCCGTACACTTTAAACGTAAATTAAAACAACATATGTATAAACTTGTACTTCTTTTAATTTTTATTATTCATATACAAAAGTATAAAAGAAAGTACCTATTTCCTATATAACTAGTAAAACACTTTATCTGCAAAAGTGTTACATTGAAAGTAAAAAAAATATTTAACAGACAATAATTATTACATTAAGTAAACGACGTTTGAATATTATTGTACAAAACTTTTAATGAAACTTTTTCTTATAAATAAAACATTTCTGTCAAGTAAAATGAAATTCTACGCGAGTGTTTTCAGTACAAACAAATAACAAAACAGCCATTATCAGAACCTAACTTAAACAAGCTAAACATTCAAGTTTTGTAGATAATAAAATATGTGGATTATGCAACGATACGAGAGCACTCCATTCTATCTCGATTCAAAACAATTGTTGACGAATCACAATTATATCGTACGGTCTTTTCGACAACAAAAAAATCATCCATTAACTTTATTCTCATATTCAGTCCGCAGTTCCATAATGCCATTTAAAGTTCATACGCCAAATTATTTCAATGAGTCACTTTGGTGCAACAGATACATATATAATTTATATGTATTTATTAAACTTTTATCATTTCGACAAATGCGGAAAAACAGTTGAAACAACAAGAATTCTTTAGTCGATCGTTTACTCTGTCGAACAATGGAAGTTAAAACGAAAGTTGAACGAAATATGCGAGTAATTTATTGCAACTTGCAGTTAGGGAATTCTTCTCTCTCTCTCTCTCTCTCTCTCTCTCTCTCTCTCTCTCTCTCTCTCTCTCTCTCTCTGTTTACTTTTTTTAAAGTAACATTAGTCATACGATCTAACATAATCGTATAATATCTGTACACAATCAAACGATAAGATATTCAAATACACGATTGTGGGTAGACAATAACTCGTATCTGATCACACATTTTCGAGATGATTAATGCGCCGTGTCATAACCGATGAGGAATTTCGTGCAAGAGATGGAAAGATAAACACCAATTGGTGAAAAGGGATAAAAAAGACTGGTCGAGATGGAAATGAATATCGACTCGAACGATTTATTAATGAAATCGAGTTATTTTAAGAACACAGACGCTTTTTACATTACAAACAAAACTGAATTATGTTATCGAACTTTTATAGATTTACGTCATAAGATTGAGACGCGAATTATGTCATTTTTGAACTAACCGTGTTGTTCAATTTCAGTTGCAGGTGGTTGTCGAACGTGCGTCCCGATCAGCATTATTTTGCGACATGATTGCAAAATAACAACCGTGGTCTTATCTTTTGCCCTACATCTAATACCAATTTTGCCATGCTCTTTAGGTAAAATTTACACATTGTTCAATTGCTCGTGCAACTTATTTTTACGACATCAATACAGCCTTTTTTTCTTCCTATTCTTCTCTTCTTTTGTATTTTCATTTCAATAAAAAATGACCTTTCTTGCTTTCTTTTACGTCTATTTTAGTACTAAACAACCCAAAAACATCTGACTTGCAATGATTTTTTCAATATATATTTAACACGTTTGAGTCAAAATAAAATATCAATGTAAAACAATTATGAACTAGATATATCTCACAAAAAGGAAATTCGTTTAAATTGAAAAGATGATATAAGACAAATAACATTTGTGTTATACAAACAAATCATTTTAGAAGCAAATGCTTTTCGTTAAAGGAATATAATTTTAAGCACAGAAAATGATTTGTGTTGTGTAAAAAAACAGTTTTTAAGACTAGTGAATGAAGGAAGATGGAACTGATAAGAAACAAAAATTTCTCGTCATCTAATTCGTCTAATCTCGTCATCTTTATGAATCTGTACATTGTGTTATTCTTTATGAATCTAACATTTATGATGGTTAGTATATATAATGATTTTTACTAAAATCGACGTCTTTTTTAAATTAAAATTCTTGAGTAAACTAATTTAATATGGCTTATATACATGTTCCACTTTATATTAATATTTTTCACTTTGAACTACATTATTGTGGGAATGCTTAAATATAATAAATACAGTTATTTCTCCATAAACTGTTCTTCGCATATAGTTCACAATAGTTAAAGCTTCATTATCTAAATAGCTACGTCAGTTTATATGTCTCTTTATTTGTTCAAGTTTCTGCTATCTGTAAGAATTGATATTAACTTCTTCCTTCTTTAGAAATGCTTAGAATTCCAAATTAATTTTTTATAATTGATTTATGCTTTTAGAATCCATTAAAAAATGTGTATTTACGGATACAAATAAAAATTGCAAACATTTATTGAATAAAAATATGTGTAACCTAGTTATTATTATATTCAGTTATACAATGACTGGCGGTCTTTCATAATTAACATAACGTTGCTTCCATTGTATAAATATTTCACAAACATAATTAATTTAAGGTTAACGCTGATAATTTGTAATTTAATTAACCTTCATCTGCTTGGGTGAATGGCCAATCAAGTTATTAAACATTGTTTGAATAATATAATTTGCGTTATCCAAAGTGTTGATAATCCTCAATCTGATTGAAAAAGGCTAAACATGATGATAGGCGTATAAATATTGATTAAAGTAGTAAAATGTGTAATCTGATTGCACGCTTTTGTCACCTAATAGTTAAATTGAGCAATCTTATCAAAACTATTTTTAGTTTTTGGTATCAGGATACATATATGTGTATTTGTTCATATATTTAACATTAGTAAAGTAGAACATACAAACTGTTGGGTGTAAAATATTCCGATCATTTGTTGAGCGCATAAAAACAACGTTAGGTACAGGAAATTCGATACAAATCTTGCAATGATAACGCTATGAAAATCAGGAAAGAGTAAAAATGCATGTATTCATGGCTCGACACAGCATCACATGTGTGCATGTAAATACATGTGTCTATCTACATATGTTTGTGGATATTTCATGTTCGTTAATTCATGATACTAACTTTTATTTCAAAATATTGACACTGGTTATATTTGAATCTTAACAACTGTAATTGTTTGATTTCGAAAAAAACGTTTTCATTGAATTTGGGTTAACTTATTAATAAAATCAATGTCATTGCCTTTGAAAATATAATACTTTTCAGTTCAAATACGTTTACATTTACTAATATTAAAATTAAAATTAGAATGGTTAATTGTTTTTAAATAAATATTATATGCTTACTATATTGTATCAACATAGTTAAATATTTTGTGATTTTTGCAATATGTAATACGCGCAAATAATAATATAAATTATAGATTAAATGTAAATTATTGTAAACTTTAGTTATCATTGTAATTATTTTAATTATTTATGTTAACTTAAGTATTTTTTATTCAAATGTTGAAATGATTGTTTTGCTTTACTTTTACTTTTAATTTTGCAACTATTTCCTAATAAAGTATATATATTGATTGAAATGTAAATCATTATCAGAAATTACTCCAATATTATGTTTTTCTGTTCAAAAAATTCCATTCCAAGAATAGGATTATTGCATTATAAGCAAATTTAATTGCATTGGCTGCAAATCAATGGTTAGCTTAATAGGATGTTCATATTGATTGTATCCTATTTGATGTTCAAATCAAATTTTAACTAAATGTAGTTGCAATAAATAATACATTTATAAATTTAATATATGGAAAATGTGTATAAAAATAATTCGTTTTATCTAAACTCATCATATACATAATAACAAAATTTCGTTTTTTTCTAACACTATTTGAAATAACAGAATCATACTGTAAATCTAGCCGATCTTTATAAGCATTGAAAGTATACATTGCAGATAATATAGTAATTTGAATACAACTTTTCAATGGCAAATTATTATTTAACTCGCATTTCATTTCATTATGATTTGAAAGGAAATGATAAATATAACTTTTATAGAAAATAATTGTCGATTGGATTAAAATAATAAAAATGCAAAGATATTTTTGAAAGTGTAACTTTTTCATGATAAATGTTTATGAAAATATAATTATAGCAATATTTATATGATTTATAAACGTATCCTTAACACACCAATCAATTCTTCATATACAGATCAATTGAACCGGTTTAAATGTTTATTGCTACTTCGATTAGAACCAATTTAACTCACAGTTATATCAGATCTAAATATCATTAACCAATAAAAACAGTCTTAAATCGACTTTATGTCGAGTTGTGTTTTAGTAAACAAATTATTTATAGAAATATCAAATTTCGTTATTATACGGTTATTACAAAAACATAAATGAACAACATTTTTTTTAAATTTTACATCTCAAAAACTTAATTGTTCAAAAACGCTATAAATTCATAAAATAATGAATTTGAAAACTATTACATATTAATATTTATTAAAAAATACTTTTTTATTTACATCATTTATTTCATATTTAAAAAAACGGCATACAACAAAAATGATAAAATCTTCTCGAATATATAGTATATGTGAAATTTTAGATTTCAAAATTTCTAGAACATAAATCATACCAAAAAAGATATTATGCAATATCTTGAATATACTTGAATCAAAATAGTGTTATCATTTTTATTTTCCTATACATTTTAAAACTATCAAAAGTAAAACAAATCTAGAAAGTCAAAAATGTGTTTTGCATTAGTTGTATTTTCTCGCGCAGAACAATGACGAGTGCAAAAATGGGTAAATTTTGTGGCAAGATGAGTTTTGACCCCACTCGATGTTCACTCGTGTCAATGACTATGCGTTCGTGAATCACAGTACAGGCGAAAACCGTGAGGGACCTTGAAACCGTTATCGCTTCGTCTTTGGAGACGCGAGAAACGATATGAGTTTATAAATAGACGCGACTAAAAATAGACTCAACGAACCGTAGACTGGTAACTGGTCGCTCTTAGATGGCGGCGTGTTGTTGCATTAAGCGGGTATACCGGCTGCATAATCATGCTTTCATTTCGCCACAAAAAACGCATTGCTTTTTTCCCCCGCTCGTTAACGTTAAGTGCACCAAGTTGACCGGCGCGTGCGCGTCCAAATTCGTCGCGCTACAATAAAAAAAGAAAAAGATAAACGAAGAAACTTTAATAATAAAATCAATCAAGCAATAATAAAGCAAACAAAAATTTCGCTTCAGAAATAATAAAATAAAGAGAGAAAGTCGGATGGATAAGAGGCAGAGATAGAAAGAGGAAGACGGAAAAAGCGAAAAATCACTATAATGCCCCGCGTTTACATATAGTAAGTATTAACGATCGCGCATTTCAATAAATAGTCGCACATAAATAAGCATTGAGTTATGCTAATGTTGCGCGATTCTGCGCGCGCCTAAAAATAAACGTCACGTGTTTGAAAAAGTCGCACACTATGTGTACATACTCGAAGATTGTGCTTTTCTCCTCCCCGCCCCTAACCGGCTCTTTATCTCTCTCTTTCTTTCTCTATTTCCTACATTTTTTCTTCGTTCTTTTCTTTCATTTCTTATTATTATTTTCGACGCGCTTTTATCTATTTAATATTTTTCTTCAGTAATTTTTATTGCTTTTGCTTTTTATGCAATATTTCATTTTGAATATTCCTATAAAAACAAAACTTTAATTTTTCTATGTCTCGTAGAAATAACATATGCGTTACATATAATATTACAAATGATATCCAGCCTCATAAATGATGGATTACATAATTGTATAAGAGTATTTGTAAGGAATTTAAAAGTATTAGTAGTTTTTGAACACGCATTCGGCCATCGTTACATATTCACAGACACTTTTTTTACACTTGAATCAATTCATGTGCCATCAACAAAAATGTTTGACAATTTTAGGATTTATAAGTAAATTAAATTATTCATTTTGTAGAAATCAGTTGCAACTAATATTGTGCTTTTATTGAATGACAAATATACTAATTTAATTAAATTTAAAATGTAAATTGTGAAATAATAAAAATAATTTTGTAAAAATTAAAATTAATTTTCCATTCAATTATAACATTAACTAATTGACTATTTGACAAATATTTTTCTACTTTAACATTAATAATCATTGCTTTATAAATTATTTTGAAATGTTATTAATTACTAAAATGTTAATAAGTGCTCTTTTATTTGAAATTTTCTCATCATCATTATAGAGTTCAACTCTACATAGTTGTTACTACGTATATACTTATCATTAAACTAATTGGTAAACGATATAATTTTACCTTAAACCTAATAATTGTACTCAGTGATCATTTTTGCAGTTATATATTACACACTCACTTAATTTCGGACGATTTTAGTAATTGGTAATTTATTTTTGCAGGTGGTTGATTGAAATTCAGATTCAAAAAACGGCAGAAAATCGTATTTGGTCACGACATGTTCGCAAAATAGCGACCGAATGTCGAGCGTCCTTTAGTCGACAATACTTTGCTATGTTATCTAGGTAAAAAGATTAGATTTTATAATTTAATAGTTACAGTAAAAATTAACTTGATTTTTCATAAATATTTGATTAAACAAAGATACTCTGAAAGCTTTAATACAAATTTAATTTTATATTATGCACATAATTTTGTTTTACGAAATTAAAATATATTTTTCAAATTGTTTATTTTGTATTATTTGAATAATTTTTATTTTAATATTTATAATAATCGTAGACACAAATAAATGATATTAAAGTTTATTAAATATTACTGCGAAATTCCTCGAAGTTAATCATGATATCATTATTGACACGCGATACTAGTTTAAAACGAATCACTTCTATTCGCTTTTTTTAACACGTCAAAGTATTTTATATTCGGACACGTGTAATTATTAACTATAGACTTAAATATTAATGGATTGCTGTTAAAACTAATTTTAGTTCTATGTGTAATACTTAATGTTAATATAATGACAAATTATAAAATGCGATCTTTGTCATTCAGGAAAAGATAATTTATGACTTAGTTTTTTGCTCTTTCTGATTATTTAGTATTTGCAAAACGTAGTGTTGTTATTAAATTAACGTTTACTTTTATACATGGAAATTAAATTTAGATAATTATAAATTCTTCACCATTAACGGATTTCTAAAATTATTATTTTACAAGTGGTCTTTTATATTTGTAATATTTATAAAAGGTAAAATTAAAAGTTCAACGTTACTTAATTAAATACAATTTCACGAATAATTTTAATATATTTAATAGATAACGTTAGCTTTTATAAATAAACAAACATTTTTTTTAATTATATATTAATAGATGTTGTAATTCAATATCTAATGAAAGTAGAATGGCATATTTATTTTGCTGAAGTGATATCTACTTATTATAATAGTAAAAGCATTATACTAACGTTAGTATTTTTAACATAATGGACATGTACTTTTTCTTAAAAAAATTTTAGATATACGTATGTTTATATATACTTTTATTTAAAACACACATTACATTTTATTTTTGCATTCTTAAGAATTATTATGCGCATAATTTTGCAATTAATTAGAAATCATTAATAATTTTCTGAAATTAAGACTATCTAGAAAATGTTTTTTACTTATACTGTAAATTCTCATATACTTTTGTGTTTTGAAATAGAGTGTCTTTTCATTACTAATGATTGATTTTCGCGCTTTTACATTACTAATATATCTCTATTTCAATATGTGATATTTTAAGTATTGAAACAAAAAGTCGCAAAATTCTAGTAGTTTTTTTTTAAAGTAACCAAAACTCCTTTACTAATACATATTAACAAAAAGTTAATTGTTTATTTTAACTTAGTTTGTAGTTTTTGTCCAAATTTGTTTTATGTTAATAATATGATATTATCGCCACACGGAAAGCGAAATGAAGGAAAAATAGCATGACATCTTATACTTTAATTCCTTAATTTTAACAAAAACAAAATAATTTGAATGAAAATCTTTATTAACTCAAAAGTTATGGTATGTAAGTATCAGTTTGGTTGGTTTTTTCCTTAAATGCGAGTTGAAGTTTAATTTCTTGACTCCCGCGGTATTTCCCCTTGACGCTCGAGTTTGTCTCACTCTAACGTCAAAATTTAAAATTTTACCGCCTAAGCTTTTATATTGTCAACAGTTGTCAAGCTATTTTTCCTCGATTTCGCTTTCCGTGCAGGATTATTGTACTTTAATAAATTAATTGGTCTTTTTACGTTTCGACAATTTTATTTGTCTTCATCAGAAGGTTGAAACGTGGTATTCTATTTTCAGAAATTATTCACACCTTAAACCATTATTATATAATCTTTCTCTATGTATATCACTCATGTGGATAAATGCAGTTGGAAATTGTTTATTTATAATTGATTGTTTATATAATTAACGTGATATAAAGTGTGTATAGATTCTGTAGTTTGTATGCCATTCTCTGAAGTGTATACATCTACGCATACTTAATTGTTTATTGTTAAAATCATGTTTTAAACTAGTTTGCTAAAATGGTTGCAGGTGAAAACGAGAGGGGAGCGCATTAGGAAGAGGTGGCGGCGACGGCCATGCGCACCGGTGCTTCCCTAGAAAGCCATCGCGGCCGTCCCTTGTCGATCTTGAAGCACGCGCAGCGCAGACCACGTGGCCAATATTTGCGACAGGCCCGGAAGCGTGCGGATACGAACAGCGCGCTCGCCGTCTCGTTATTGGTGCTGCTCGTGGTGGCGCAGCGTCCCGCGGGCGCAGCGCCGCCTGTCGGGGTGCCGCCGTCGATCGTCGTCGCTGCTGCTGCCGCCGCCGCCACCAGCACCACCTTCGCAACCGCCGTCACTGTCGCGCTCCCAAACGATGCTCCGGCGGACCAATCACACCATCGGCCCTCGGAACTCGTTGCCGATAATCAGTGCCGCCAAGGTCTGCAACAAGCGGCGGAAAAGGGCAAGCCGTTCAATTTAACGGTCGGTTACCTCACCGCCATCAAAGGTGGCCTCAAAGATCGTCAGGGACTCGCCATTTCGGGAGCTCTCACCATGGCTCTTGATGAGGTGCTATTCTTATTTACTTCAACAACATTTATCATGCTTTCATTTTGCAACTATTTCTATAATATCTTTTATTTGATACAGATTAACAATGATCCTAATATTCTTCCGGATATAAGGCTGGTAATGCGATGGAGTGATACGCGAGGCGAAACTACGGAAGCAACGAAAGCAATGATAGACATGATTTGTGATGGAGTTGGCGCGTTTTTTGGGCCTGAGGGCTCCTGTTATGTTGAAGCCATTGTTTCTCAGGCACGCAACATACCTATGATTAGTTATGTAAGTTTCTCATATGCAAAATAAAGTATCATCACTTTCACTGAATGCTGTCAAACTTAAAATTTCAAGTTATATATATATAAACTTAACATTAAGATATAAAATAACATATAGAAATATCACTAAATATTTATATTATATTTCCATGACTGACTTGTATGATAATAGTAAAGGTAATTTATAATGTAAAATATCAGTCCAATATATTGTGATCTTAAAATGTATCTAATGCGATTCATATCATATATTACAGAAATGTTCGGATTACAAAGCATCAAAAGTTAATACATTCGCGCGAACTGAACCTCCAGATACGCAAGTAACAAAATCCGTAATCGCCCTGTTGTTACATTACGGATGGAATAAGTTCACGATTATCACCGAGAGTGCCTGGAGAACAGTGGCGCGATCTTTAGAAGAACAAGCAGCTGAGCATAATCTGACAGTGAATCACTATCGCACTGTCGAAGATCGACATACATGCTGCGAGGAACGCCTGCCTTGCTGCCAAGTGAGCGTCTGGTTTCAACTTATACAGGAAACGAAAAATATGACTCGGAGTTAGTCCACATCTTTATACATGTGAATGTGCGTGCTTGCGTGCTTGTTTGATGCTTGCGCGTTTTGGTAGAATTTCCTCTAAGCATTGCTTTGGGTTGTCAATTCGACTTTTAGTCCTTTTTTCTCCGAATCCATCTACACCTCCCCCCCCCTCTCTTCCCAAACGGGCTAATAATTTCATACATAAAATAAAAACTAAAAATGAAAGACGATCTACCACAATAGTGTAAACGAAATACACAGCTTTAGCTTAAAAAAACTAAATACAAGATCACGAATATATTTTGCAAGTCACTTTTGGTGCTTACATAAATATATTATTATAAAGTGAAGCTAGTCTCGTGCGAGTTGGAACTCAGACGTACAGTGCCAAAAATATTTTACCATTCAACTTAGATGACAGAAAATCATCTAATTATAAATTTTGAAACGATCACATTTCCTTTTCTTATAATAATGCTTGCAGTTTGGTGTTATTGCTTTTATTTAAATTAAGGTGATGGCTTGGTTCAAAGGCAATTTGAAATTGTGTTCAAAATTCGCACAAAAATAATAAGTTTATGTAATGTTTATTTTTAGTATATATTTTTCTTGGAACTCCGATGTCATTGATCGATATGATGAACTCGATGCAAAATCAACGATTATTGGACAATGGCGAATACATGGTTATACACGTGGATATGATGACATACTCACAACGTGAAGCACAGAAGTACTTATGGAGTAAGTTAAAATATACCAAAATATACATCTAATCGTCAATGTAAAAAATGAGGATGAGAAATTAAAATTAATTTGAATATAACTAATAAAATGCAACATTATAATATAAAATTTCGTTCTATTTCTTTACAAAATAATTAAAAATATAAAATATTAAAAGAAAAATTAAAATTAATAAATTGCAAATGATTATATTGTATTCGTATTTCACTTTGTAATAAGTACTACTCCGATAGATTGTTTTATAATTCGTAGAACCAGATACCTTCGAAAATTTGAAAAATTGTCTCGAACCCAAGGACTTCCTCAAAAAGGCTCGATCGTTGATGGTTGTCGTGTCCACGCCACCCACACAGAATTACGAAGAATTCACGAAGAAAGTTCGTGATTATAGCAGCAAGGATCCTTTCAACTTCGCCATACCTGATTTACTGAAAAAATATGAAAAAGTTTGTTCATAATAAATTATATTATGTATGAGTAACAATTTTTTAAAACAATACGTCATTGTTTCAATTTGTATTTATAAAGAATTATAATATTTAGAAACTAAAGTATAACATTGTGTTAGTTGTAACAAAACTTTTGTTTTTCAGTACGTATCGATACATGCTGCTTATCTTTACGATTCTGTTAAATTGTATGCAAGAGCTTTGGATCATTTGATTCGCGAACAACCAGACGTTAACATTTTGGACATTGTGAGCAACGGAACGCAAATCGTAGAGACAATCATTAAAAAACACACTTATCAAAGTATGTATATTAGATTTTTTAGTTTTTATGTTAGTTTCAAATGTATTTTTAATTATTAAATTTGTTTTATTTCGTATATTAAAGCAAGCATTTGATTAACTATAAAATGTTATATTATTTATTCATTATCTTATTGTCGTAGGTGTTAGTGGTGCGACAATAAAATTAGACAAATATGGTGACTCTGAAGGAAATTTCTCGGTGCTTGCGTTGAAGAAAAGTCCTTTTCGATTTGAAAACTTTTCATGCGATTATCAAATGAAACCCGTTGGTCAGTTTCAACAGGGCGAATCGCTAGTGAGTGAGTTAATTATACATATTTCGCGTTGACAAATTTCGTATGATATTCTTTTACACGTATATTATACTATTAGTTGTATTCAAATAAAAATGATTTCATTAGTTTACAAATATATTGTCAATTATTTATTTAACTTCACATTTTTGAAGCTTCAAACAAAAAAAATATGTTTATATAATTGAGATATATACACATTCATTGTGTATTGCTTGAAATTAAGTGAATAATTGTTCGTTAGTTTTCTTAAAATTGATAGAAAACTGAAGAAAACTTTTTTGTTTGATTAATCTGTATTTATTTCAGGTATATCGACCATCAGAGTCAATGGACTGGCCAGGAAAGAACAAACCTGAAGCCGAACCCGGATGCGGTTTCTTAAACGAGCATTGTCCAAAAGACGAGTCGCACACACGCAGCATGGTGGCTGCGGCGGTTTTGGCGATAGTGCTCTTTTGTGCAACTGTAATGACTATGAGTATATATCGCAGGTGGAAAATAGAACAGGAAATAGAAGGCTTGCTTTGGAAAATCGATCCTAACGAAATTCATGGTTACCCACACTTCGAGACCATGATGTCTTCTCCAAGCAAGGTATATTTTTCGAAACAAATTATTATTATTTTTTACGAATCAAAAAAAATTTAATTAGAAGAAATTAATAACTGCTTAATTTTTAGTTGAGCTTGGTAAGTGCAATATCGTATGAATCGCGGTGCGGTGGTCAAGTATTTGCTCAGACAGGTCACTATCATGGTTTGATGGTGCGAATAAAGGAGCTTAAATTTTCCAAAAAGAAGGATATTTCGCGGGACATTATGAAAGAAATGAGATTGTTACGTGATTTACGACACGGCAATCTTAATTCCTTTATTGGAGCGTGTGTCGAGCCAATGAGGATCCTCCTAATAACCGATTATTGTGCCAAAGGAAGTCTTTATGTAAGTCCTTTTTGTGTTTCACTTTACTTTTAATTTTATAACCAAAAATACTTATTTGTATACTATACGGGTATAGTAAAACGATCGTGACGCATATTGACGCATTGACATATTGTTCTAGCAGGCGGTACGTTGAATTTACCGCCCTTGGGCAATAAGTAATATACTAGGGCAGTAAATTCAGAAAAGAATACGTTATGATCGTTTTATTGTAGCCTTGTGGCACAAAATATCGTGAATAACGAGAGCGGTAGTTGATTTCACTCGTATGAAGTTGGTTGTTCTCTGCTTCGGCTTTTGGCACCGTCGTATACATAGTCCTGCACACAGCCTATACTATCCATAAGATAAAAACACGGTCGTATAATTCATACTCGTGAAATCAATCCCAAAATAAACAAGCCCTTGTTGTTCAAAATACTATTAAGTGATTATAAAATTGTTTATTTTTCAGGATATCATTGAAAATGAAGATATCAAGTTAGATGATATGTTCATTGCGTCATTAGTTTATGATCTCATTAAGGTAGTGTAAAATTTGTATAATTGAATATTAATGTTGAAATGTTCATTTACAAAATTGGAAAAGTTACAAATATAAATTCATGTTACACTTAGGGTATGCTGTATATTCATGAGTCGTCTGCGCTAGTCTGCCATGGTAATCTTAAGTCTTCGAATTGTGTTGTGACTTCACGATGGGTACTTCAAGTGTCTGACTTTGGCCTTCACGAATTACGACACTGTGCGGAATATGATAGCATTGGTGAACATCAGTATTATCGAAGTAATTCGTTTAGTTCCTTATATTTAATTTAAAAGAATAAAGAATATAAATAGAAAATAAAATTATATACGAATTTTGTAGATTTATTCTGGAAAGCGCCAGAATTATTAAGGGATCCTAATTCACCGATTAAAGGCACTAAAGAGGGTGACATTTATGCCTTCGCAATCATTTTATATGAAATCATCGGTAGAAAGGGTCCTTATGGCGGCGTTAATTTGGAACCGAAAGGTATTTTAATATGTAAAATTGAATTACTTATCAATATATGGACACATTTAATTTTATTTACATAATTGTTTATATTAATAGAAATCATTGAACGTGTAAAGAGACTGCCGGAAGAGGATGAAGAGCCATTCAGGCCAGACATTGAAGTACTGAATGATTCGGATGCCGATTGTGCGGACTACGTAGTCAGCACAATAACTGAATGTTGGAATGAGAATCCAAGTTTGCGTCCAGATTTCAAGACAATTCGTGGTCGTCTTAAGAAAATGAAAGCAGGTCGTCACAGAAATATTATGGACCAAATGATGGATATGATGGAGAAGTATGCAAATAATCTCGAGGATCTAGTCAATGAACGCACTCGTTTGCTTAACGAGGAAAAGCAAAAAACGGAAGACCTGCTGCACAGAATGTTACCTGCGTATGTTTATAAATCAACTGAAATATTTAATTAAACTACCTATCATTTATTATATTCAAATACTATAACATAATATATCATTTACAGACCCGTAGCACATTGTTTGACAAATGGAATAGGAGTGGAACCAGAGTCTTTCGATTTGGTCACTATCTATTTCAGTGACATTGTTGGTTTTACTGCCATGTCCGCAGAAAGCACACCTCTTCAAGTATGTGACATTAAAATGTGTTAAATGCATTATTTAGGCAAATATATATTAATCTAATTCTCAATTTGTAGGTTGTTAATTTCTTAAATGATTTATACACACTCTTTGATCGAATTATCAAAGGATATGACGTTTATAAGGTTGAGACAATAGGAGATGCTTACATGGTGGTAAGTACATTAACTTAATATGTATTAATATTTATTTTGTTACCTAATTTATTTAAACATTTTTTGTGTAAATATTTATCTTAATAGGTTTCCGGATTGCCAATTAAAAACGAAAATAAACATGCTGGCGAAATCGCTTCAATGTCTTTGGATTTATTAAATGCAGTCAAACAACATACTATAGCACACAGACCTCATGATACTTTAAAGTTGAGGATAGGAATACATACAGGTTATTTATTCTAGTACCAATAAAATAATAAAATAAAATAATGGAATAGTTTTTGTATATACTTCTGTACATATAGTTATTATGTCAATTTCTAAAGCGTAAAACTTTGTTTTAATAATGTTGTTTTCATTCTTAGAAATAAATTTGTTTATTATAGGGCCAGTCGTAGCGGGAGTTGTTGGTTTAACTATGCCAAGATATTGTCTTTTTGGTGACACCGTAAACACTGCCTCTCGGATGGAATCCAGCGGTGAACCTTTAAGGATTCACATTAGTGGTCAATGTAAAGATGCTTTGGATAAAATAGGGGGTTACATTGTAGAAGAACGAGGTCTAGTGCACATGAAAGGCAAAGGCGAAGTTAAAACCTATTGGTTAATTGGCGCTACGGAAAAAGCTATTCAAAAAAGAGAAGTAAATATTTATCGAAATAAAATATGAAAGAAATATAATTGGTTATAATAAGTATATGTTACAAATATATGAAAATGTTCCAGGTTGACATAAATGCTCTGCCGCCTCTATTTTGTCGACCACGTCGCAGTCCAAAACTGAATTCCGATTCCCGGCAAGCATCATCGTTGGGTTTTGGAGCAGGTAGCAGACGCCAGTCGAACGTCGCTCGAATGGTACAGCAAGACGACTGGTCAATGTCTCAGTGCGGAGCCGACAGTCTACGACCACTTTCGCGGTCGGTTCACGGTTCGGTAAAGCCGGTGCAGCAATTATCCCGCAGTGAGAGTAATTCAAAGGTGACCTTAAATAATATTCGAGAACGCACTGAGACAATCAAGCGGGCACTTGACGATCTCTCGTTGGAAATTGGCTCGAAGCATCTTAACAAAAGCGCAACCGGTCGCGTGTTATCAACAATTGCTTCATCCTCGTCAACGAGCGACTATCCACCCTTTCATTCCTCAATTCGCGAGTCCCGTTCCCTTGATCACTTGCCACAAACGACACGGCACACGCTCAAACATGCGCGCTCCCTTGAAGATTGCGATAAGTGTTCGAAACGCGCCCTGGCGGCGAGCAAACTTCTTAATAATAATTATCCCAATGGCAACGTCATCCTCAGCTCGCAAGCAGCCGCTCATGATGATGACGACGATGATGATGAAATCGCGGAAACGGCGCTGTTGCTTGACGATGACGACATGCACTACGAGTGTTATGTTGCGAATCCAGAGGGCGCCACGGCGAAGAGATGGCGCTCGCTGGACGAGGCGCTGCCGTCATCGCCGATTGCACATCCGCGCGAACCGCAGGAGGTCGACAAAAAATCATCCGCGCGCAATTCTATACGCAGTTGGATCATAAATCTTTTTAACGGCAATGGCCTACGTAGCAGTGACATCTCTCTCAAACCTGCCGTTCGCGATTATGCCGTGCACGAACGCGAGAGCATCGTTTGAGTCCTAATGCAAATATGTAGAAACCTTATGTGCAAAACTAGAAATTCGAAAATATATTGAGAATATGGTTAGTTGATGGATGTGTGGTTGAATTTGTAGAATTGTACAGTCTAGTTTTCAACATTTGTTCTTTTTTTTTTTCATAAAAAATTTGTTTTTTGTACATGAACTAAAAAATTGTCCCTATAATATTAGCTTTATTTATTACAAGTTATAAAAATTTGTATAAACACTTCTAAAAATTCAACTGAATTTCTATGTCTATCAGCTATTTCCTACCTAAATTCCCAGTTATGTTTCAAAGTAAATTTCTGGTTAGTTTTCTTAAATACTTTTATAGGCTGTTATGTTTGAGCCTGCAGCGGTATTTTATTTTACGGTCGCACGGTTATTTTTTGTGTAATATTACTGAAAATGGTGACTATGTAGATCATTTTCGATGATCAGTCATTTTTTACATGAATTTTTTACTCATTTTTTAAAAAATAATATATAATTAATTTAATAAATGTTGGTGTCGACTAGTGTCAATAAACACTTAATGTTAATAATGAAGTTATTTAAAATTTTACTAAGAATTTAAAAATATAAATTAATTATTTTTTAGATTATATTCGTTAGTTTTAAATTAGTCAGTGTTTTTAGTGCGACCATATTATTTTTTAAAGTGCAAATCACATTCGCGTCATTAACATAAAATCTATAATCGACGAACGTTCATCAGATTTTTATCTATGTAATATTTTTGTCTAATATTTGGCAAGTAATTGCAAAATTGTTAAAAAAATGTTTAAAGTAACGCAATTATTAAATTATAATCCAACCATAAATGTTATATAATTGAACTTTAAATTTTATAAAATAAATGTATAAATCAAATATTTTTTATATACATTTTTGTATCCTGGTTGGAAAAATATTATGATGTCTTTATATGTATTAGTTATATATTTAATATAGTTTTCAAAAAAATATCTTTTCCAACAAATAGATTGTTTTTTTTAATTGTAAATAGATGTACAAATTTTGTACATCTTTAATTTAATGGAAACGAGTTTGAAATTATTTTTTATTAAAAATGTTAATATTAAATAAATTAATGTTATTAATTGTTTTTATAGCAAATGTAAATTGTTGCTTATTATAATAAATAACCTATTTTACTAATAGCTATACATTTTTGTGTATTTAAAAAATATTAATTTAAAATCAAGAATTTAGAATGTTACTCTTTTTGTATAATGTACATGTTTAACGATTACAATGAAAGTACTAAAGTGCCAATGTGTAGATAGGTATTCAGCTATAAGATATGTAAGATACTTGAAGTTTTTATTGTATAATAATAAATTAAACTTAATTTAGTTAATTCACTTGTATAATTGCAATTACTTTCCGAATATAATAATACATATTGGTATGCACAATTTCTTATTAATTTTTTTTGTGAATATAGAGTGATTATTCTTTACTTTTCTTTATCTATTTAATAATCATAGCAGATTACACTTTTTATATATTTTTTTGCAGATGTTATTATTAATTGTTAAATTATATTGTGCGGAAATATATTTAAAACAAAATTAATAGCATTTAAGGATAACATATTGTAATTATTAATATATGTTATTTTGACACAGTAGTTAAATTACAATATTGTTTTTATATTTTTTACATATTTCAGTGTTTTTAAATATATGATCATTAATCTAGTTAAACAATATGAAATACAGTAAATTATTAATGCTTTATTCTTTTTTTGACAACAGAGATCAAATTTTCATGTTTGATATTGAAAACAAGAAGTTCACTTCCTCTCCACTTTATTAACAAAGTAAAAAATAAGACACTCTACATAAATGAAAAAAAAATGTGTACATAGATTAAATAACATTGCTGATAATTAAATTCAGCATAAATATAACGCCACAATTGTGCGGGAACGTGAACCAAAGTGCGATTGATAGAAAAAAAAGATTGCGCGGTGAGAAAAGTACGTTGTACACTTGTGTGTACATAAGTACGTATACATATATATTCGTGTACGGGGCACTGTAGTATGATAAAGTGTAACATACACAGCAGTTCTTTTCACTTTATAAAACACTTTTATCAATAAAAATCAAAGAGTGGTTGCAGTTTACAATGGATATGATGCGATTTAATACAAGTAATTTTGTAAAATAATAATAAATACAATATCCAAAAACTATGTAACCATATATTACAGTAAAATTCAGTATATGTACAAAACAGAAGAGTTTGTATAGTTTATTCTACAGCGCCATCCGATACACAATACCTTACAAATGAGCTATGTAAGGGAACGATTACATTGTATTTATAAAAGTTTACTTAAGTTAGGAGTATCATTCATATGGCTGTGAAAAGTCAATTTTAGATGTACCTAAAGTGCTTTGTGAAAACGGCTTAAAAGAGCCTCTGCCACTACTATATTTTCGTCTTCCATAATATCTATATTATTTTGTATCCTCTTTACAATACAAAAAAGGAGCATTATAAAAAGCAAAAACAAAAATAAAAGAAATCAATTTAAAGCACTAAAAGACATTTTTATTGCTTTTAATTGATTTTTTAGCACTCCTTTTTTAATTGATTTCCCGCCCTTACAGAAATTTATCTCTGGATATTGAATGAAATATCAATAAAAAGTTAATGCGCTATATTCTTCTGCGTGCACTGATTTAATTGCAAACTTTGTATATATACTTATTATTTTGCCAATTTTCATATAAATTTGCCACGGGTTGAGGCACCCGACTCTGCTCCGCAATCTTTTTCCAAGTTGGTAATATAAATAAGCACTTTTACAGAAAAACTCATTATATGAACAGTAACAATAAATTGATCGTAGGCACACACACAAACACACACACACACATACACACACAAACACACACACAAACAACACACACAATTCGTATAAAAGTCTGATGTGCTCGGTGCAAAGCTTCGAGGTGTTGAGATGTTTTTTATGTTAATTCTGTGATGATCGAGTAAATTTGCGGTTATTGTTTTTGATATTATTATTAAATGGATGGTTGAGAGCGTGTGCATGAATGTAAGAGTATACGCAAAAGTGTAATCGAGTGTGTTAGTGTATTTGGCACATCGGACGCGACAGAAAATATGCATCTTCCGATTATAACTAATAAGAATTTTATGTTCGGCAATGACCGAATACGTATATGTTTGTATATCGAATTTGTGTATAATTTCTTCCTGTAGTTTGGAATTTTTTTCATTGCCATTATGATGATATGGATTAAATATATATGAAATGTTTCTTGTATGGTCTTAATCCTTTTTATTTCTTCTCTTTGATAATCTGTTCAAATTTATTTCATTACGGAATCTTACATGAAATATTAGATGAAATGAAGAAATTTTAAATAAATCGATATTTTTATTTACATGATACTGCATTCATTCAACATTATATTTCATTCGACAGTAATAAGTTTGTAATTGATTAAAATTTAAGCTTGTATTAATTACTGCCCAGAAAGAACGGAAGTGTACAGAACGTTCAAACGTCGTCTAAATTATGTTGAAATTATGTTCTGTACACTTACGTTTTTTCTGGGTGAAGTACCCAGCAATCAAAACTATATTAAAACGTATTTAAAATTTTCCTTTTTTATACCGTATTTGTAAATTTTTATATTAACTTTGTACAAAATCAATACGTTTTAATACATAAGGTTTATGCTTTAACAAACTAATTTAAAACATATTAATGATAACATTATTATATCCGTATTTTATGATATCGCAAAATTATTTTTTATATGTATTATTACTTCCCTGGTTCAAAGTTCCGACTATTTCAGATTAAAAAATTCCAGCTTGATATAGTCTGAAATTTGAAACAAAAATTTCCAGTTCAAACTCAAATTTTCATGCAGTTTCATTGCTGAGAGTATCTGATTATATAATTCTAGCTGAATCTGTCAGAAATTGTATACAATTTTCATGCTATTTCATACAGTTTCAGATAAAAATATATATACAGATACTTT